>JAKJJM010069629.1:0-11083 GCA_021901965.1 Pipa carvalhoi
GCGCACCGGACTATAAGGCGCACCGGCACAGCGAGGGGGCGTGGCCAGCAGCCAACGTGGCCTGACGCTGTCCTGACGCCGCAGAGTACAGCAGAGTGCTCACTTTGGTGCTCACTTCAGCGCGACAGAGCAAAGGTTATGGGGCTGCTGGGCACAGGGAGCTGTACTCTGGGAGCTTTATCACCGACAGCATGATCGGGACCCCGAGGAGGTAGGACCGATCCATATATAAGGCGCACCAGACTATGAGGCGCACTCGTGATTTTGTAGAAAATTTTAGTATTTTATGTGCGCCTTATAGTACGGAAAATACGGTAACAGCTGAGATGATATAGTGCTGGTATAAATATACTGTTTAAAATATGTAAAGTCCTGACAAATTTAAAGTCCTAATCATTTGAGTTGAGCTACATCACCAGTCCCACCAGTTAAAACCCAGAGCAGATCAAGAAAGTGAATCTTCCTCTAGCATCAGATCAGATATGCCTTGGCTTCACACTGATTATTGCTGGGGCTAAATGGACAAAGTGAATGATAAATTACTAAAAAAAAATGGATGCAAAGTAATTTTTTTACATTAATGCCACTTGATACATTTCCCCCATAATTGTGAGGAAACCTACCTCTGTTCGTGCTCGTGTTGGAATTCGGCGCCCGATTTCATCGCAGCCTTCCTCCGTCTCCTCTCCTGCCGTTCGTCAGCGTTCTTTTCCGTCGCCATCCACGCAGTTCAGTTGCCATTTTGGTCCGGCGCCTGAAATCATCTCAGTTCGGTGACGTAACCCGACGCAGTTGCGGCATGATGTCGCCACCCGTTCATGTTCAGGCGCCTATTTAAGCTCACCTCCCCTCTGTTCAGACTCCCATTTATAGAACTAGGTTCTGGGTGTGATTCTGCTCGTCTATTTATCTTTTTCTGTATTACTGTGTTTGACCCGGCCTGTTTACCTGGCTACGTTTGACCTCCGCTTGTCCCGACCTTTGCCTGTCTGACCACGATTCCTGAATTACCACTAACCTCTGTATTTACTGCTATATCAGTGCTAACAGTCCTAGGGACCGCGACCTGGACATTTCCGCAGCCAAAGCCTAAACTCCTTGCGGGGGCTCTAGGAGAAGACCAGGAGGTGTCTTAGATTCCGCACCCTGGTATCTGTCTACCCTGCACTATACCGCTGCTGTATACTCCTCCTATACTGGTGCCCGCCTGACCAACCTGACAATAGTGAGGCCTTTGCCTAAAATTGACAGCATATGATAAACCAGATTATACAAAAAAGCACCCTTAGCTGCCACCTAGGGCCCAGTCACTGGTAGGGGGCATACAGATACATTGCCATAAAATCATTTTTAGGTATGCAGTTGGAGGAGATTAGAGCTTTAGCCAATTATCTTCATGGGGCCTCCACTGTGTCTTAATCCACCTTTGCTAATTAATGCCTTATAAGAGTAATAAGTATAGCATACATGTTGGTACCTTGGTTCTACTCCACAAGGAGAGCAAATACAATATTTATTGTTTTTAAAATGGATTGAATAAAAACATTGCTAGAATGAATTTTATCACTGATATGTGTCCAGGTTTTTCCATTCCACTGGACAGTTCATATTTTGAATCTAGAATAATTGCTTAGGATTGGAGTGTTGCCAAATGATCAAAGCTACCTCCTGCTTATGTCAGTATAAAATATTACAGGATATATTTAACATATGGCAGCTTGGCAATTCGCCAGAACATGCCTCATAAGGCAGCCACATTCATCAGGTTTATTTGAGGGTGATTTATTCCCAGTTAATATATCAATAGAATCACTTTGCAATGAATGTAACCAAAAAGTGTCCAACAAGATGAGTTCCACGTTCACTCATGCACTGATTAAGCCATAAAGATTTTCATGTTTATGAACCTGAGTAGAAGTGATGGCAACCTTAGGCTCCCCAGTTGTTTGAGATACAACTCCCACCATCCTTTACCAGCATAACTTGCCAAGGAATGTTGGGAGTAGTAGGTATGCAACATCCGGAGTCCTGGAAGCTGCCTTTTCCTGATGTAATGTAATAGTATATATAGAAATACACAGAATATAATATTATTGCCTTGTAAAAGACAGTCATACAGGGACAAAGTTGCCACTGTGGGATGCATTCCATTGCATTCACAATACTAAGTGGGATTCTAATGATCAACCTGCACCCCCAGTGTAAAATCAACACTGGCCCAAACAACTGTCATTTTTTGGGAAATTACCTGCAATTGAACGCACTGCTGGCCCATCCCTCCAATATACCTGGTTACACCTGGCACTCCCACCTGTGGTACGTACACCCCTGGGGACTGTTTTCCATAGCTGCTTTTGAAGATTTTACCATTGATGTAAGTAGAATTTGCCCATGCCAGATTCAAGTATTTCATCTGCTGGAGCCTTGAGTGTGATTGCAGAACATTTAGGGTAAATTATCAAAAGGTGCAAATAGTTTACAGATGTTTAGTAACCCATACCAACCAATCAGCGCTTTTATTACTTTATCTCCCCTTAGTGAATGCTCACTGCTGATTGGTTGTTATGGATTACTAGATCTCAATAAACAATTGCCCAGGTTGATGAATTTCCCTGATGTACCAAATTTTAGCATCAGGTAATGCAGGAATAATGCAGGACAGTACAACATTGGGTGTCTCAGGAATAAAAGTGGAAATTTTTAATAAATGAACATTTCTAATGAAGATGGCCTGTAAAAGATATATGCTATAGGGCCCTAAAAAACCTGTGTATGCCCTTGGCATCAGCCACTGACAAGCCTATTGAGAGGCATGACTTCCCCTTGTGCCCTGGGATCTGCTGACTATATAGGTATTTTTCTGCCTTGTAAACATCCTCTAACTAGGTAAATATAAGCAAACACCAAGATCTCTTCCTTGTCTAAATATGCCAGTATATGGTACAGATGTAGGAATGTGGGAGAAAGCACTTTCCTTCTAACTGGTGTCTGTGCAGAAAAGGAGGACGAAGATTATAGAAAAAAAGACTTGAGGGCACAGAAATAGATTGTGTATGTGAGGGAGAACAGAAGGTGTAAAGAGCCTCTGCTTGTGATATGTTAGAGGGTAACAGATATAGGGCGAAATTTATTAAAATCGAAAATGCCATTTTCGATTTAGGGATTTCGACTTTTTCATTCGAAATTTCGAATAAACACGAAATTCCAAATGTCTCCTTTCTTCTATTAAATGTAACGAGTGGCGCTTCCATGCGAGCGCCGCTCATTACATTAAGCTGCTGAATATAGCAGCCGCTGGGGAGACTCATCTCTCCCCAGCGCTTCCTGGTTGACCATAGCCAATCAGGAGCCGCTGACGTCACGGATGACGTCAGCAGCGGCCAAATCAATTGGCTAAGCGTTGCCATGTGATTTGGCTGCCGCTGACATCATCCGTGATGTCAGCGGCTCCTGATTGAATAAGGCCAACCAGGAAGCGCTGGGGAGAGATGAGTCTCCCCAGCGGCTGTTGTATTCAGCAGCTTAATGTAACGAGCGGCGCTCACATCGAAGCGCCGCTCGTTACATTTAATAGAAGAAAGGAGACATTCGGAATTTCGAGTTTATTCGAAATTTCGAATGAAAAACTCAAAATTCTTAAATCGAAAATGCCATTTTCGAATATTTTCAAAAATGGCATTTTCGATTTTAATAAATTTCACCCATAATGGTTTAAGGTCATCAGTGCTTCAGGCAGAGATGCTAGGGTCTTCACTATCTTCCCTATTAAATTCCAAGCTACTCTGACAGAAAGAGGCATGCAAAATATTATATGGTTCCTCCCTAATATTATACACATTTGTCGTAAATAGGATTCTTGCACATGTATGCAATCATTTTTTGTATTTAAAATATAAATGAGAAAATCATTTTAAATAATCAGTTTATGACATTCAGATTAGTTTAAAGCGGCAAGCACCGGGTTCCAAGCAAGTCCATTTATAAGCATTTGTATCTCCATGTGTGCGTTTGTGATCATTTCTACCAATTAGTTGCAGTTTCTCTGGCATCTGCTTCTGTTTCCCTCAATTCATGTGTGCTGCTTCCTCCTGCATCTGATCTCCCAGCCATATTTTCATTGTTTTGTCTTCTTTCAAATTAGCTTTTGAAACAATAGGTGCAATGTGCCCTTGCAAGACGTAACTACAGTGATTTATGAAAGTTATCTAGTGATGTTCTTTTTGCCTTTGCTAAACCAGGAACAATTATACAGATACATGTTTACAGACTATAGCTTAGAAAAAAATAGAAACAAAGCTCATAACCTTAGAGGCATAACAATAGAGGTCGCTGTGGGGGGGCTGGCCCCTCCTCCATGAACGCTGCAACCCATTTAGAACTCTAGAGTCTGTACCAACCACCCCTCGGATTCACCAGAGTCAAGGGTAGGGGGGTCTCAGTGCTAATCCTGCACTGGAGGCAGCTAGTTGTTAGGTCCACTATTGCCCAATCTGACAAGTGGTAGCATAATAGTGACACTGGGAATAAGGAATAAGCTGGACAAGGGATCACTAACTCCAGTACAAAAAAGTAATTATGTTTGTTTATGGTGTTTATCAGTGCGCCAAGTGTTCTGTGCCTGTAAATTCCTGAGATTAATCATTCCCATGGTTGCAGACTACAATCTAATTTTCCTTACACAATCACACACACACAGACTAGGGCCAATTTGTTCAGACTCCAGTTAACTTGCCATTATGGGCCAGATTCTATATAGGTTGGTGCTGCCGTCCTCTTCCCTGCTCGGCGCCCTCGGGGGGGGGTGCTAATGTAGGTTGGTGCTGCCGCCTCCCTCCCCACTTGCCGCCCCCACCACAACGTGCTGCCCCCCCCCACACTATGCCTCTGTCTCCGTAACATGCTGGCGTCTCTGCCAGCCAGCGCTGTGTGGGCTGTCTCTCTCGGGGCTTCTGGGTTGCGGGCCAATCTGGATCCACTGACGTCACGTGTGATGTCAGCGGCGCTAAATTTAAAAGGGGATGAGTCCTGCTACTTGGGGCTCTAGCATCAATGTCATTTCCCTCTTGTTATGCTCTGTTTTGGATGCCTTTGCTGTTGATGCCTTGTTATAACGCCTGTGTCTTGTCTGAGTTTGCTTTTACAGCTTTGCTCTGCCTCTGCCTCAGCCTTCGGACTTCTAGAGAGTAAGCTCTGTTTCCTAGTGCTGGAAGTTCCTCAAGACGGCTACTGCTTACTTCTGTTTGCTTCAAGTGTCCGTTTGAGTTCCCTGTTCTCAAAGGCACAGTACTCTTCTAGTTCCTTCAGTGAAGTTCTGCTATTCCAGAAAGTTTCATCTGTTTCCAGCCAGCTGCCACCGGTGGGCTTTAACTCCAAGGACCGTGACCTGGGAGGTGCCGCAGCCAAGCCCAGTACCCCCTTCCGGGGGTTAAAGGTGAAGACCAAGCCCTCCTTAGACTCCGCGCCTTGGACTTATCTGTCTCATTCCCACGGTGGTAAGGAGAATCCACTTTTCAGTTCTCACGTTTCTTGCACCTTCCTGTTTGTTTTATGTACTTTACCTCCAATGAGGTATTGCGGACTCCGGGTGCTCCAGTTTATTAATTAGCATCCATTCCCATGGTTTATCCTATTTTTTGACTGTGTGCTATGTTTGTTTGTTTCTGCTTCACTTATTAAAGCCTAAGTATATTCTTAAGCTTGTGACACTCTGTTCCTATTAGTGAAGTCACGTTTTAAGTCCTCTCAAGACAGTGCGCTAAGTGTTAGCTGCTGTTAATTTCCCACACGTGACACCTCTATTTGTGTAACTATGTTATTGTACCAGAAATTCAGTATGAAATTCCAGAAAGATCACTCATTTCTTATGTCATGAACGTCATTACCTCAGTAAAGAAGCACTTATTTAGATATCTTATCAGTGCTGCTGGAATCCATATGGTAATATATTCATTGTTTATGGAGAGTGTAAGCAAATTGATGGATTTTTCAGCCAGGATTGGAAGATTTCACAGTCTATGTGTAGAGACCTAACACTGGCTACACACTGGGCAACTGAATAGACAACCGTACAAATGAATATTGACAAAGGTCGGCTTATAGGTGTGTAGCCAAACTTGCCAATGAGCCTGTCAACTTAAATGGACCTTAGTTCAGGCTTTAGATTATATTGATAAACATTTATGTGGGTTTAAACAAATCGTAATTGGACATACTGGTAAACTTGCTCTACTCTGTAAAACAAAAGCATGACTTCTGGCCTCACAAGGGCTTAGGGTATATGTGGTTGAGGTCCCTGGATGCTTGGCAGCAACTCTTATAATCAAAGAATGTAGAAAATGAAACCACACTCCAAAGGATTTTAAGATTTGTTCCTGCCACCACATGTGACCGTAATGTTTCAGTGGCGAATCTCCCTTTAACTTGATCTGCCATTGACCTCCTTTACATTTGTGTATTTGGTCAAAGCAGAACCCATATTGCCGGCCCCAATGATTACCCTGATTGGCAACGGAGGAAGGGAGGTTAATCCTCCAAACAGTTGTGCAGTATATATGATGCAACAAACTGTATTAGGTGTTTCACCTACACAGCAGATTTAGATTTAGTTTTGAGTTATTTTTTATCAGTAATTATCCAGTGAGATATATACTTAAAAGAACAGTAGCACCAAAAATTAAAAATGCCTCAAAACGTATTTATAGCTACTATTTAAGTCCAGATTCCGTAAGCTCCGTACTTCTGGGGAAATGCCTTTGCGAAGGCATTTCCCCGAAGTGCATGAGGCGTGGCCGCTGAAATAGTCACGGCCGCTCTACTGCTCTGTTCGCCTGCTCTCGAAGTGCATGAAGCGCGTCCGTGACTATTTCAGCGGCCGCGCCTCTACGTTTTATATAGTGAGATATTTAGTTAAGTAGCTTTAAAAATCGGCTATAGGGCACACTTCCCTGGGTGAGGTCTGTTTACCAACATGGCTGCTATCAGTACAGTTAAGAACAGACAGAAAGCAATAAAATTCATGAATTTATCTTAAAAGATAACATTTTTACAAGTGTTATATTTGAATAACAGCCAATCCAAATGGGAATTTTTAATTTAACTGGCGTTACTGGTCTTTTAATACAGCCAAATAATAACCAAAGTGAAATTATAAATAATTAGTAAACTTCAGGCTGTCACTAAAAAAAGAGAAAGCAACAGAGCAGTAACTAATAAATATACTGATAAACACAACCATATCAGTAAGATCAGAAATGGCACAGCCCCCACAATTCAACAAATGAAGCAATATCAATGGAAACAAATCTATGAAAAAATGGTGCACAGCCCACGAACAAATTAAAGGGAAAGAGAACTTGATTTGATGCTGCAGCATACACAGTAACAAAGAACCTCATAATACTCGCACTGACTTACACTGGTACCATGGCAAAAATACCCAGGCATTGTACTCAGAACAAAAACATGCCATAATTATGAATGGTACCACAGCAGTACAGAGGTGAGGCAATGGGGCCTGGGGCCTGGTGCTTTGATGTACGTATGTAAAAACTACCCTACATAAAAGAGGGCCTTACTTGAAAAAACTAAATTAAGAGAAGCTTGTGCTTTGCTTCCTCGCCTCAGTACTTCTTTGTATACAAGCTTTGCTAAGGTATTCAGTCCCTAAACCTTTCCACAAATTTTTACAACGCTGTCAGTCCCCGGGCTCCTATTGTTTTTTCCAGACTTTTATTTATATACACATGGGACAAACTGTCCTATTTTTAGCCATATGTGTTTCTGTTCCACAAAGGACACCCTTAGCTTGTTTCCCTCATTACCTCCCAAAATAATCACTTCCTTGGTTTTTGTCAAGCGTCCAAACAATTTCCAACTGAACTTTTATCTCTGTAAGCAAGGACTTGGTTTCTGCGATTAATCATATTTTCTCTGCTTTTCACAGAATTAATATGCACTTAGTAAATGTAAGTGATACATTTCCTGCCTTAGATAGTGAAACAAGTACAGATTTAGGTAATCTCCTAAATTAAAATTTAAAACAGAAAAATACTGATGGAGGAAACGTTGATATAGAAGTAGGAAAACAGATATGTAATACGCACCAACAGCAAAAGGTCATGAAAAACGAATTCCAACTCTCAAACGAAAAAGATCACTTAATTTTAATTATACATTGGTTAATAGACAATATATAGACATAAAATACTAGCAGTTAAGTGCAATACATTAACTAATATACAGTGGTGGAAGTATAGGGAGTGGAGAAGCTGCAACTGCAGCAGGGGTCCTGAGATATAAGGGGCCCCCAGTGAGCAAAGAAAAATTCTGTCTTTTAACAAAAAATAGCAAACAGACAAAAAAAAATATCAATAATCAATTAGTAATAATTAGTAAGGTGCTATGATGGGGAAAAAATAATCAATATAAAACACAGAAACAAAAGATATCTCCAATACTTAGTATTGTATATATTTACTATCTATGCACAATTTTCTGTGCTCCAGTGAGACTATTACATCTGACATTTTGTATTGTACATGGTCATTTTGATATATTGGGTGCATAAGGGGCTTTGTAGTAGTAGGGAGTTTTTTCACCCCCCCTTCTCTTTTTTTTAAATTGTTTTTAACATTTTCTGTGTGTGACATTTTTTGTATGCAATTTATTAAAGTCTACACTGTGTTTTGCATTATACGTTTTGTGTACATGTATTTCTTTGGGGATATCTTTTGTTTCTGTGTTTTATTTTAACAAAAAAGAAACATGTTTAATGGCTAAAGCACATTTCATGAAAAGGGAATAAAGGGTTTATGCTACTAGAAACGAAACTAGTTATGTTTTGGGCATTTGAGCAGTAAGGCAGGGATCAAAGCTCCGATCTTGCACTGGAGCTCATGGTCTCTTTTAATACACTGAAATATAGATTATTCCTTCTCTTATTCCAAAGAGGGGGTTGTGGGGCAGCGCAGTACATGGTAAGGAGGGGTTGGGGCAGCATAGTATGGGTAAATTGGGGTTGTGGGGAAGCACAGTATGGGGAAAGGAGGGGTTGGAAAGTTTATACCTTTTTAATCGACCACAGGTGCAGGTTACCTGATGAAGGGTGGATCATATCATGTTTTGTAACCTGCACCTGTGGTCGATTAAAAAGGTATAAACTTTCTCTTTGTGCATGTGTGCAAACTCTATTCATTTATATTGCAGTCATTATTGTGGTGTCTGCCCCAAACCCAGGAGTTTAGCACCACCACCTGAGGTAAAAAAGGATTTTGGTGTGCACTTCCATCTAATCTCTTTAAGCTACAAAAGGAGGTGTTGGGGCAACACTGTATGGGAAGTGGCAGCATAGTATGTGTAAAGGAGGTTGTGGGGAAGCACAGTATGGGGAAAGGAGGGGTAGGGGTTTGCACAATATGAGATAGGGACAGCACAGTATGGGGAAAGGTAGGGTTGGGACAGCACAGTATGGAGAAAGTTTTGCAGAAAGGAACTTAAAAATTGCAGTACAACACTACATTGCAGTGGAACACTGTTGCACTGTATGGTGTACAATGGGGGAGAAACTCCTGTTGGGGTGGAGGGTCATGTATTTTGGCATTGTCACCTAGGGCTCCATTAAACTTTGTCCCAGGACTGGGCTTTATATACTGAGTGCCACTTCTAGGGAGTCAGGCCTTCTTTCCTCTGCTGCAGATATAAGAATCCTTATACAACACCATGTGCTTCTCCTCTGAGCTCTTGGCTCTAGACACCTCCCTATATCTGCTCTGCTGGGGACCTAAACCAGTAACATCAGACTTTAGGGTGGCTACGGCATGCCTTATCTTATTTTCCTTAATAATTAATACGCTGCAGCTACAAAAATTTGTCAGTAGGCGGAGCTTTAACTTGAAACAGTGATTATGATTTACTTGATTTACAATTTTACTGACATCCTGTACTGGAAAACAATATGTATCCAGCTATACCTTAGCAGGAAGTGTTGTTTAGCTGTGTAACGCTATAGTTAATATGCTGCCATTAACTTTGCATTAGCATTTCATACCCAGGCTTAACAGCAACACAGACCTCAGGGGACAGGCCCCACTTATTATTTGGAGGGGTGCACATGCAGCAAAACAGTATTTGATATGTGTGGGGTACCAATTACTAAAATAACAGGGCGCCAGAGGTTCTTGCTTTTTAAACAGACACACAACATTTATTAAACAAGATTAAAGTAAAGGCAAGGTGAAGAGCAGTATATGTTGCAGTTAATATACTTAAGTTTCCAGGCATAACCATTTGAGATAGACAGCATACAGATGTATAATTACCCCTAGATGAACAACAGATAATCAGCAAGTGAGCCACTGAGTGGGATCCTTTTCATAACTCCCTTCACTGGACAAGACCTCTCAGGGTAGTCTTCTCCTTTAAGGCTAATCTCTGGTCCCTGAGCCTCCCACTTTGAATCCCTAAACTGGATACACCTGTATCTCAGGCTCCCCAAATAGGTAACCTAGCCTGTAATGCTCTCACCCTCTGAGGTGAGCTAGAACTTATTAGCTAATCTGCAATAAATCCCTTTGCAGAATCTTCTCCAGGATCCCCACCAGGAGGGAGGAGGTCCTGCTGTTGCAGCACCATGCACTCAGAGACCCAAGGCCCACCCACTACACAAGCTTATATTAGCTAGGGTGGCCCAAAATCACTTGCATCACAAATTAGATAGGTTGTAACATTGCCTGTGAAAAGTAATATGACAACAAAGTGTCATAATATATGAAGTCACAAGAGGGAGCTCCAAGCACACTAATTGGAGTCCCATACACACATAACTTAATAGACAGTGGACAGTTAGATATGGGGGAAATAGATAACTGACCACCTGGCTACACCTGTAAGAAGCATCCAGCTTCCGTGCTAATGACAAGGCCAGCAAGGTATGGTGTGACTCATTGATCACAAAGTAAATTTTCAAGGCCAAATTCATTTTCATACTGTAATCACCCAAGTATAATGCTCCCCCAAGTATAATGCTCCCCCCACTTTTGAATCGAAAAACTGGTCTTTTTTGACATACCCAAGTATAACGCTCCTC
>JAKJJM010069640.1:0-10506 GCA_021901965.1 Pipa carvalhoi
TTGGCACTGGTTGCTACAGTTCAGTTTATTATCTACTAGAATTCCTAAATCCTTTTCCATGTTTGTTTTGCCCAGTGTTTTCCCATTTAGAAAATAATCTAGGCTTGCATTTTCCGTTCCCATGTGCATAACCTTACATTTATCAGTGTTAAACCTCATTTGCCACTTTCCTGCCTAAGAAATAATAAAATACCATTTTTATTTTATTTCTAGCTCTTTTGTTCCCATATGATATATACCTCTCACAATAAGTTGTCAAGATTTTTTTTTTTTTAAATATTGTATTTAGTGCCTGTACTCTTTAATGTTTTAATTTTGATTTGTGACGTATTTTATCTATGGTGGTGGTGTGAGGGGGGCAGGCAGGCTGTACCGGTTTGCTAAATTAGAAAGCTGGATTCCTATATATCAGTGGTGGTGAACCTTTATGACACCGAGTGCCAATGATGTCACCCCAAAGTGCAGGCACTGATGAGTGACATAATCGCACCTGCGTCAGGGCAGAGCTCTGGCATCGGCTATCCTACCTAGATCCTCCCTGCGAGCGAGTGCTCCTTCAATGTAGGCTGCAGATGTGATCTGAAAACTGTCAGGTCCTGTCCGGCCTATACTGAAGGAGCGCTTGCTGACTGGGGGGATCTAGGATAGTGGTTAGAGCTGAGCTGGCAATGGTGCGCGTTCCCACAGAGAGAGCTCCAAGTGCCTTCTCTGGTACGCATGCCATAGGTTCGCCACCTTAGCAGGCTATATTTAATTTAAAAAAAATATGAAAGTTTCATACCTAAATGTTGTACTGCTCAGTGGCTTGTACTATTAATACAATAGCTACACACAACTCAGGTGCTAGATCAGTGGTTCTCAACGTGTGGGTCGTGACCCCTTTGGGGGTCGAACGACCGTCTCACAGGGGTTGCGAACCGCTGCTAAACTCGCCGGCTCCTCAGGCCCTCTTTTATATAAGGGCAGTTGCGCGATGATTCGGCCACAACGTCCTTACGTGACGCGCATACGTGATGATGTTCGGCTGCAACGTCCTCATGTGACGCGCATACGTGATGACGTTGCGGCCGCAACGTCATTACATGACGCGGCACACCCCCCGTGATGACGTCAACGCGGGGGTCGCGCTCAACTAAAGGTTGAGAATCGCTGTGCTAGATATTTAGGGGGTTATTGGCTAAAGTGCGAATTCGACTGTTGAATTCTCAAGTAGCAGATTCCTATAGCAAATTCGCAACTGCGACCATGACAATATTCCCATAGTAAATATACGACTGTGACAGTAGCAGTGTATTGTGACTGTCTTTAGCTGGCGAATTCACACCTTTATGCAACAATTTGGACTTTAGCCAATAACCCTTTTAATGTAGTTTGCAACCATGCAGTTTGCAACATAATCAGCTGTGCATCATGTGGATTTTATAGGCGTATATGTTTAAAATGGGTGAACTTATAACCCTTTATTCACTCCTAACCAAGTCAATATCCATAAATTCTGTCCTGCACAATAATCCTTTGGTTAAGTCCCTTCTTTAAATGGGTGATGTGTTCAATTTTATTCAAATCTGTTGCTTTAGAGCACATAAGATGCACACTTGTTAATAGCCACTGCAGTCTACAG
Organism: Pipa carvalhoi; assembly: GCA_021901965.1. Taxonomy (NCBI): domain Eukaryota; kingdom Metazoa; phylum Chordata; class Amphibia; order Anura; family Pipidae; genus Pipa; species Pipa carvalhoi. The sequence goes on from JAKJJM010069640.1 coordinate 1,622, forward strand.
GTTAGCACTGCATTGTATGGGCTTATCTGTTTGAAAAGGTATGTTCTTGCAACCTTTACTTGTGCTGTTCCATTGTGTGTAACCTTTCCAACCCAGCTTTAAAAGATCCTTACAATGGTTAGGAAAGAGAGTAAAATGTGGCACATATCTCAATAAGCTTAAGTCACAGTGCTATGTTTATTTTAACGGGTGTAATGTATCCTACAAAAACAGCAGACATGTTGTGCATGGGTTAGTGTTCCTTTCAAACAAGGGGTTTGATCATTTTAAAATATTGTTTCAAACTGGTTACAGAAGAAAAATGGGCTTGGATAATTTTGGAAATTGAAGACTGCTTTGGCAATGTTGTAACTTGAAGATACTCTTTTCATGCACCTTAGCCACTTCTAAACTAAACAGTATTCCTCATTGGTCATATCAAAAACTGCTGCTTTGCAAAAACACAGATGTTTGAATTTAAATTATATTTGAAGGGAATAATGTAAAGCTCATTGGTTTAATCAGTACAAATAAACATATAAACAGGGAAGATTACACATTGATGTAGCTAAACTCAGATTTACAATATGTTATTTTTTTGTTTACAGGGTGGTTTCATGTAGAAGACCAAAGAAACACAAATGTTTATGTAACAGGTAGGATGCAAAACATTTCTTCTTAAAAATGGTAGAATGTAAATGTATTTGAAGTGCTTAAATTACAATACGTCTTGCTATTTTATGCACCTTTTGTAGGACTTCCTCCCGATATTACAAATGAAGAATTTGCTGAAGTTATGTCAAAGTGTGGTATTATCATGCGAGATCCACAGACAGAAGAATTTAAAGTAAAGCTTTACAAAGACGGAGAAGGAAACCTGAAAGGCGATGGCCTGTGCTGTTATCTAAAGGTCAGTTCTTTGTTATGATTCTGAAAATTCATAATTACAGGGCTGCAGATCAAAGTAAAATACTCTAAACTGATTTATTACTACGTTGCTCTGAGAAAACATTTCAGATAGGATCATTAAGAGACAATGACATTGGTTTTGTGGCCTTGATTACAGGTAAGAGCAATTCTCTCCACATATTCATCTCTGGTTTATTGTCTTCCTTAATCACATCAGGAAGCTTCCTGGGACTGCTCTCTTGGCTTACTATAGAATTAAATATATATAATACATTTTCATAGAGGGGAAATAATCAAATTCTGTACTACCAAGCACTTATCTGTCCTTATGAGATTTAGCTACTATTGACTTTTTTACCTAATTTGTGCTTAATTTGCCTTATATACAATTGAAGTGAAATCCTTGTATACACTCCACTTGCCTTGCAGAGTGAATATACTGTTATGGATGCCTTCACTAAATGATTGATTTGTGGACACCTAGATTGGTGGATATTTACCTCTAAACATGCAGATCAGCCAGGCGCAAGGTTATTTAAATGAAAAATTCCTATAGTTTTCATTAGATACTCTTTGGGATATGATAAATGAGTTGGAGGCGGTATGCTGTTTGTGAGTGTGTTCTATTCAAGAGGGCTTTTTGTTTTCGTGGTTTTGAACTGAGGTTTTCTGGAGTCAGATATTTTGTTCCATTATGAGTTGGGCCTCCACAGTATTCACTGTCCTAAAGTCTGCCACCTTGGCCTTTACACTGGACACTATTGGTAGTTTGTATGTTAAACAGTTTTACTTGACTACTTATGCTTATATTGTATGGTTAAAAAATATTCTGTTAGTGGAAGGACGAAAAAACCATCTACATTGACGATCTGGGAGAAATTAGTCAACAGTATATGTGGTACCTCTCAATAAATGTACATATCTTGCACTGTGAGATGTATGAAACCATGGGGTCCATTTCTTAATGTACAGAAGACTAGGAATGACAATGATTTCAGTAATTGTGCTATTTCTGTTTTTCTGCTCTGCCTTGATGTTTAACGGATTGCATAATCTTATGGTATCTGTGCTTTGGAATGCAATGGGGTCACAGAACAGGTTACTTTCACTTAAAGGAGAAACATCAATACCAACAGATGTAGTGGATGTTAAAGTGATATTCACATGTAAACAATGGTCTAATTTGGTTTTTATGAAAGGAAACCTAATACACAGGGCAGCGGTTATGGTATGGTGGCAGTGCTTTGGTAGGCAATGGGGTGGCAGTGGATCTGGAGTATATGGGTCTATTGTTGCACTTGTTTTTTTATTGTATATTAAACATACATTCTGTATTTCTTTATGTAATATTAAAAATTTAACAGACATATCATAACTTTTTCATTCAGACAATTGAGCAGGGATAATTCTAATTTTTTTCATAAAGGACCAGTGACTCCAGAAAAAGACAAATCCCATTTGGATTGGCATGCAGTAATTCCTGATGGCAAAAATGTTATCTTTAAAGTTGAAATCCTATTTTTTTATTAGTTTTACTTTGTTTCTCATCCTTGCAGCTACAGCCATTTTTTTTTTATCTGTTAAGTAAATCCCTGGCCCACCTAGTCCTGTTCCTATCGAACTTTAGTACATTCCTCAACGTCAACTGCGCTCCTCCCAAAGTGCCCTCTCTCATCTCAAACCCTTTTCTCTCTCTGCCCCCCCCCATCTGGAATACTATGCCCCCCTTTATCTTCGCCTGGAACATTCCATCTGTACTTTTTAGAACCAAACTGAAATCCTACCTTCTGGAACATTAGCACTGAAATTTATTACTGACTTTTATGTATATATTTTATTGTATACTTATTTTGTTATTTATACTTATTATTTGTATTATTGACCTGTGTTTCAGCACGTTGGTACAGCTCTTATTACACTCCTATCTGTATATGTAATGTCTTCCTCCCATTTAGACTGTAAGCTCTACGGGGCAGGGACCTCCAACCTCTTGTATCAACCACAACCCGGCAATTAAAGTGAAATATCCTTCTGATACTATACTTGTAGTATTTAATGCACTTTTCCCATGTCTGTTGTGTTTGTGTTGGTAAATTGTACAGCGCTGCGTAAATTTGTGGCGCTTTATAAATAAAATTATACATACAAACACATTAATGAATTTATGCCCCAGAAAGGCCAATTTGGCTGCAACTAGGCAAGAGGAAGAACACAAACAATAAATATCAGGAATTCAAAATGATATTTTTCTAAGTGCTAAGAACAGCTGTGCCTATCTAAATAGCAATTTTCTTTATATGGTGTAACTGATTTTTTTTTTTTTTTTTTAGCGTTACTACTTGGCTTTTGAAATGATGCCCATGTGCTTATAGTAGTGGTTAGACAAAATCTAGCCTGCAGAATCACTCCTTTGATCTTAACGGATACATCCCAATAAATGCTGCCCTGTGTATTAGGCCTCTTTTATATCCTTTCACTTTTTACCATTGATTACATGTGTCAGTGTCCTTTTAACACCCACTGCATCTGTTGGTATTATATTTTTTTCCTTTCAGTGAAAGTAACCTGATCTAATAGATAGGATATGTTATGCATTTTAAGGCTGTCATATGAATGTATTAGTAGGATAAAGTTTTCTCAGGTCCAGAAACCTATAGCAGCCATTTATCGGTAAACTATTATTGGACAGTATAAGATAATTGGAGTAAATTTTGCTATGCAATACAATACCAGGACAAACATAACATTTGTTGATGTATTCCTCCAGCATTTTTATATCTCTTACTTTGTGGGGGCACAGGAACACTGGGTAGAAGGTGCCTGACACCAGGAGGTAGGACACTGCAAGGATCTGACAAGATCCTCCCACTTCCCTTTTATCCCTGCCTCTTCCCCTTCCTAATTCAGTTTTTACTGTGTCCCCAACACTCCCTTTGGTTAAAATTGTGGTCAGCAGACTCCAACTCCAAGAAGTTGCTTACTTCTCTTCCATTTAAAGGTAAGAGATTATTTGGTGAACAGTTAGGCTATTATTTCACAGCTGACTGGGGAAAAAGTACATTGCTCCCCCAACAAAAAAACAATGAATGCAGCTCAAAGGCTCAGATGAGGATGTTAATCCAAGACTCAGTCCTTTTGTTGCTATGCTCCCTCAACTCCAACGCACCGCACAGCATTCAGGGGTAAGCTGGCATCCAAGCCCAGATCATAATGACAAGTACACAAAACTGCAGCCTCTGCGGACAAACAGTCTGTATGACTCTTCCACTTCTCTTCTTACAAATCACCAGGTGCGAAGAAGTTAAAAAGCTGCATTTGCAGCTTGGAACCAGATTTCCTCAGATCATTGGCTCCTGCAAATCATTTCCACAGGCTACAAAATTGAATTCAAGGCCAAACCTCTCAGGAGATTTTTTCTCTCACGGATTCCTTACGCCTCTGCAAGCATCAAGCTTTTCAGAACGTGGTGGCACAGCTCCTAAATGCCAAAGTCATTCCCTTGTATCTCTCAACCAAAGGTTCAGCGGATACAGAAAGGATTATCACTTCTGCCTAGTTTTCAATTTAAGAAGACCGAACAAATTCATAACACTACAGAAAGTTCAGGATGGAATCCATAAGATTGGTAATCTACTCAGTGGAACCCACAGAGTTTCTCATCTCCTTAGATATAAAAGACTGTAACCTCCATGTACCAATTCACCCGCTGCACAATAAGTTTGTAGCCCTGTTGTTCAGCCTGTCCTTGGCATTTCAAATTTCGCAAAAATTATGAGCATAGTCACGCAGAAGCTCTTTGGGCAATACAAATTAATATGCCAATACTGCAAAACTTAGATTGGTTAGTCAACCTTCAAAAGTCTAAATTCTCTGCATCCCTGCCAACAGGTTTTCCTGGGTGTACTTTGCATCCCCAAACTCCACAAAGTTTTCCTACCTCCAGAGAAGGTAGAAAGGATACAGACTTTAACACCAATCCTATCCATTAGTGTGCCTTTTGCATGCGCATTCTAGGTTTTATGGTGTCTATCATAGAGATTGTACCTTATGCTCAATTTCACTTTCATCCCCTCTAGAACCAAATTCTGCGGTTCTGGAGCAGAGGAGATCTCTCTCAACAGATCCTTCTTTTCTGCTCGCGACTGCTCTTTCCTAGCCTGGTGGATTCTCCTCCAGCGCTTTTCACAGGACTGCTCAATTGCAGAACCAGCATGGCACGTTATCACAATTGATGCCAGTTTATCTGGTTGGGGTGCAGTTTTCCAGGGCCACTTAGCCAAGGAAAAAGGATTTCTTCAAGAGGCAACATCCTGGAGCTCAGGGCAGTGTACCTAGCCTTGATCCAGTGGTCTCGGACTCTTCGCAACCGTCCAGTTCCGATCCAATCCGACAACACCACTACAGTGGAATACATCAATCACTAGGGCAGAACAAGGAGTGAAGCAGCATCAAGAGAAGTGGCAAGAATACTGCATTGGGGCGAGGACTTGGTTCCCCAGATCTCAGCGGTGTTCATCCCAGGATCATTAACTGAGAAGCTGATTTCCTCAGTCAACGTGTTCTAGAGGAGGTTGGAAACCTACATACAGAGGTATTTTCAGGGATCACACAACAGTGGGGTTCCCCCCCCAAGTGGACCTCATAGCAATAAGGAACAACTGCAAGTTCCAAGTTTCCTAGCCAGAGTCAAGGATCCTCTGGCAGAAGGAATAGATGCAATGATATGCGTATGGTTCTATACCCTAGCGTACATATTACCTCTAATTGATTCCTCAGGTGCTGCAGAAGCTCGAGAGACAACCGCCCACCGATAATAATAGCTCCTCACTGGCACAGGAGAGCGTGGTTTGCATCTCTATCGGCCATGTCCCAGAAGAGTCCCATTCGCCTTCCGTCCAGGCCAGACCGTCTTCGTCAGGGTCCCATCCAACACCAATACAAATATGCAAAAATATAAATGTGCAAAATTGTTGCTTACATACAATAAGTTACATTATTCAAAAATAAGTTGGAAATGGAAGTTAGAATATGGGAATGTTCTCAAATTTTAATTTCCATTATAGGCTGTGATTTTTAATTCCTTTTTTATAAATTAGAGAAGCTTTTTTTTAAACAAGAGATTTAACTCCTCAATTAATTATGCTAGCATCCCCTCAGTATTATGAATAAATCCGTCCATCTGCTTGCTATATAGGAATATAAAAATCAAACCTCTCTAATACTGACAAGCTCTGAATTATACATAGGCTAACTGCATTCATTAGTGAGGTCATTTGTTTGTATGTATTAATCTATATAGCGCTGATATGTTACGCAGAGCTTTAGAGAGTCCTCACTCACTTCAGTCCCTGCCATGGTCACACTGTTTTGTAGCTGAGCTGGAAAAATGGTAACCATTGTCTCCTGAGGGATAATCCACACAGACTATTTTGTGTTGCACTATAGATAAAAACAAGCCTAATTAAAAACAGCTACAAAACAGCCAGTGTGACCTTGACCTAAAAGGTTTTACATTTTTAGCACATAGCCGCTCAGTTTTTCTCGTTAATTTGAAAATATTTGTAGCTTCTTGGAGTTGGTTCCAATGTCATATGATTAGTTCATTTATGTTTCTCCTGCAGAGGGAGTCTGTGGACCTTGCCTTGAAGCTTCTTGATGACTATGAGATAAGAGGTTACAAGCTCCACATTGAAAATGCAAAGTTCCAACTGAAGGGGGAGTATGACGCCAGCAAAAAGAAGAAGAAATGCAAAGACTACAAAAAGAAGCTTTCCATGCAGCAAAAGTAAGTAGCTGTATTCAGCTGTCAACAGCCATATTCTACCATGTCACCATCAGTTGTAGATCTGTTAATCCAGCATGTGAATGAATATAAATTCATCAATCCCATTGTGCAAAAAAAACTGGAAAGGGCATTAACCTTGCATTCATAGTACACTGGATAATAGGCTTTACTTCAAAGAGCCATTTGGTGCACTAAGATTTATTTATTCATTTATAGGTTTTTTGTTTATAAAAATGCTCTAGCACAGGGTGTCAAACTCAAATGCACAGTGGGCCTAAATTAAAAACTAGGGCAAAGTCTCAGACCAACCTTGATATTTATTTAAAAAAATGTCTTTCACATCAGAAATAATGATGAACCTTTTCAAACAGGTCCGTCCTTTACATTTGGGAACAGATATTGTTCTTTCCACTTTTCTTGAAATTTCTGCTTTCCAACTTTGTTTGGCCATTTTTGGGGGGGTTGACCTGAGGTGACTGGTAGCATGAGGTCACTAATTAATGTCAACAGAGGAGGCAGTGCTTGTGGCTCCTGATTGATGTGCCAATGCACCAGCAGTGCATTCTGGGATTTGTAGTAATAGCAGTGCATGCAACGATTTTACAACAGTTAATCTGGCCCCTTTGACCCTGTCTATTTGGATTGTGCCTGTCCAGCTGCCAGGTGCACTGAACATTCTAATCAGTACAGTTGGTAATAAATAGAACTGTTACCTTGATTTCTTATTGAGTATATTTTGGAGAATGTTTGAAATATTAAACTATTAATAACTATTAAACAATTTTAGATAGCAACATGGAATAATTGTATGTAGTGTTCCTTTAAGTACATATAAGAACTTTCTATATGCACATGCTCCTTTCTCATGTTACTCAGTGTATCGTGCCTGACTTTCACTTTAATATGCCTCATTTCTCTTTTAGACAACTAGATTGGAGGCCAGAAAAGAAAGCAAATGATTCAAGAAAGAGACATGAGAGGGTTATAATAATTAAAAACATGTTCCATCCAAAAGACTTTGAGGTGAGGATCCATGTCTTCCTCTGTGGTTTTCAATTTAGTGTCTTCTAAATTAGCAACTTTGACTAAGGCTGTTATTTTAATATGGAACTTTAGGGATAATCGTGCAGTTTGTGATTCAAAGGCTTAAAGCTGGAGAGCAAATTGTTGTGCTTCTAAAAGGCTTTGATTCCAAAAAATGTATGGACCAGATTCATGTTAATTACTAACTTAGGTCAGGTTCATGCTGGCGTATTTTACTCAGAATTTTTTGAAAAAAGCACATGGCACATCCAGTTGTGCAGTTTCACACTAGTGTTTCATAGAGAGGAATATTTGCTGGGACATTTCATGATGCATTTTTTCGAGTATACAAAATGCAACAGGGTTATTGGCAATAGGAACTGAACAGTAGCGTGAGGGAAAAGCGATGAGTAAGTGAGGTGTTTTACATGGAAGTACCGCCCCCAATGCTAATCTTTATTTATTTACTTTTTTGTAAAACGTGTAGGAAAATACCCCAGTGTAAATGCGCCAGCATTTTGCCATGCTTTTTTTTTCTAATAAACGCAGAGGAGAATTCGCCAGTGTGAACAAGGTCCTTTATAAATATAAAACGTAACCAGGCATATGCAGGATAAAGGATCTGTTTTGTTGACAGTATTTATTAGCTTATCAAAGCTTACATGTATTGATCGCAGATAAATATTATAGTGATTAATTTAGTATTTAGACTAATAGGAAAAATGTAGGGGGCATGTGGTCCGTCTTCCTCCTCCACCTCATTATTATCCTCTCACTTCTTTGACATTTATTACCCCCATTTTACCTTGGTTCATCATATTTTTTAATCCCATATTTAATCTCTTGCCCTTTTCTAATCTCTTATTAATCTGTCTCTTTCCTCTTTTTTTAATATAAAAATAAATCCAAATGTGGATTCAAAAATGGCTACCTTATTCGTCTTACTAATAACAGTAAAACTTGTTGCTCTATAAGCTTGCCGCAGCTGTACAGGAAAACTCTAGACCAGTGGTTCTCAACCTTTTTATTGCCGTGACCCCTTTAGTACAATTCCCTGTGATTTGGTGACCCCCATTCATTACTTGTTATTGGGCAACTCCATTCAAACCCTATATATCCAATGGTCTTAGGCGACCCCTGGCAAATCGTCATTCGACCCCCAATGGGGTCCCGACCCACAGGTTGAGAA
>JAKJJM010069698.1:0-11054 GCA_021901965.1 Pipa carvalhoi
ATGGCTAGCTGCGTCCCCATGGCTAGCTGCGTCCCCATGGCTAGCTGCGTCCCCATGGCTAGCTGCGTCCCCATGGCTAGCTGCGTCCCCATGGCTAGCTGCGTGTCCCCATGGCTAGCTGAGCTGGCTAGTCTGATACAACAATACCCACTGTAACAGCCAATTATCCAGTATCACTAATTCTATCTGAACGTCCTCTTCATAACACTGAATCAGTGAACCAAAATCAAAGTTTGATAAAGTGCTTTGCCCGAAACATGTCACGGTCGCTGTTTGTATCACAGTAAAATTCTATGGTTTAATTTATCATTCATCGTACTGCTTCTTCCTATCTACTACTTATTGTTTGTCTATTGTACTGGGACGGAGGTACCGGAATTAGTAGCGTTTAATCTACAATTAAGAAGTACTCCCCTCGGGATCACCACTATTTATTATATTAAGGCTGGGTTCACACAAGCTTATGATGCGCTGCGTATCATACGCTCGTGTGAACCCAGAAAGACACCGCGCTTCTCTGTCCCATTGATCTTCCTTGTTCCAGCCGTACGCTGGTAAAAATGCGACGTCCAGCGTTTTCATGTGCACGCGCTCGTGTGGCCGGAACAAGGAAGATCCATAGGACTTCATGGCGCGGCGTTTTTCTCTTATCACGTAAGCGTATGATGCGCTGCGCATAAACACTCATGTGAACCCAGCCTTAAAGAGCACCTCTTAATTTTGGTTTGTTACAAACCCCACCCATTTACCAATCATCCTACTTGAATGTGGCACATGGTATAACTGAGCCGGTAAGAGCAAACACATTTTAATTCCTCAAATCTCATTCTATAAGTAATTCTGGAAGCATTTCAGAAACCTGCGTCTGTCTAGTGCCTACTTAGAGAAGGCCGTGCTTCATTTTCAACACAGAAGATCAACTCACCTGGATAAGGTACAGGAGTGTCTCCTGGAGTTGGATCCTGGTGAGGGCGCTGTTCCAGTTACTCATACTGTTACAGCCCAGGGCTGGGTTCTCTGTGTGGGGCAAGGAGAAAAGAAGATTGGGGTTTCCAGTCTTGGGCATCTTGGCAGGGAGGGAGATTTTGGCCGGTTCACCAGGCCTGATCTGTTGACTCGGTTGTGCAAAAGCCATAGGAGACATGAGGAACGTTGGCGACATAGTTGTGGGGATACATTGAGGAGGCATTCTCTGCTTTAGACAAAAAGATAACGGTGTTCATGTTAATTGTAGCAAAGGGTCACGTGTTTATGTACAGCTAACCTGGTCACTTCTCCAGCCAGTTCAAGGAGTCTTACAAAGTAAAGTAATGAGAATTGTGCCAGTTTTAGATGAGAAATCTACTTTCGTCTTGTTTTGCATAGCACGCTGGTCTACAGAGAGGCTCTATACGCTACCCGCTCATGGGAAATGGAAATAAACAACGGCTCTCTTGTACAATGTAACATCAGAGAATGACCGAAACTAGGGAAAACTCTCTAAAAGGACGTTATACGTGCATCCATTCATTTTTCCATTAGACAAATAAAAAGTTATAATATATTAAACAATGGAAAGTATGCCTTTAAGGCAAGCAGGAAGTGAAGCTGGGGGGGGGGGGTTGCATGTGACAGTGACTGCATTTTTACTGGATGCCCATAAAATGGAATGCATTTCTGTCTGAAACAATCTATTTGTTTATTCAGGAATGCCAGTGCCCCTTTTGATATTAAGGATACTGAATAACTGCTATATTTGTATGCGTTACCTGGAGCAGCTCATTCTCTTTCTCTACCCTTGGTATATTCTCTACCCAGGAGGTCTTTGTTCCACTTTGAAAGACCACTGGGAATTTAGCTGCGAGGGCCGGCCTGGCGTTCATATGCATTTGCTGTTCCTGACGTACCAAATGCAGCTTCTGTAATAGCTCCTGTGGAGAGATGGTACCAGAGGCCATAGAAGGTTGGGAACAGAGAGGCAGTGAAGGCACTGAGGCCGTAGTCCTTTGGCTCGGCAGTGAACAGTCACTGTAGCTAAGGGACGTCTGTCCCATAACGACCTCAGCCGTAGAAGTAAGCGCGCTCCCATAACAGTGTGTGCTGAAAGAGGAATCCAGGATGGCTTTAGGTCCTGAAGCCTGGTGTGTATGAAGCTTTTGCAAAAGATTCTTCCCACTCTCATGGTGTTGAGCAGGGATGGTGGTATTTTCCATCAGTGGTTTGAAAAGACCAGCAAAGACATCCCCGTCTACATTAGAAATGTCTTTATCACAGGACTTTTTCTCAGGAATCTCCGGCACCGGGTGTAATCCGCTCCCCGACACCATAAGCTTCTGGATGGCAGGGCACAGCTGTTTCACACAGGTATCAGCAGCCTTACCAGGTTCTTCATAAGAAAGGGAACGAACCACCGCGTGACGCGCCGACTGAACTTTCACATCTTCCTTTGGCTTCTCAAACAGAGCGCTGAGGGATAAATGCTGTTTCTCGGCGTCCCCAGCCTATGTAAATATACAAAGAAACACAGAGAGCAAACATCTGTTATTTTACCAGCCAGCTGCAAAAAAAATAAAATAAAAAATAATGCGGATCAGAATCTGCGTCCCAATTTCTAATTTCCCACACCGGGAACTATAGCTTGTAAGCGTACAGCCTGTAACTTCAGCTCCTCTTTAACAGCAGAATATTATTAAAGTAACAGCAGCAAAAATAGAAACAGGAAAAGAGAGGCCCCGATGTTTTCTATTGTGCTTTAGATAATACGTATTCAGGAAGTGTGCCCGAAAAAGTCCAATTTTTAAAGCTAAATATCTTACTTTATAGACACAATTTAGAGCGGTATTTATTAAGCCCGAAAAGATTCCACCGGAGTCTTTTCGGGCTTAATAAGTGCAGTCCCGATTTCCATATTATGGAAATCTGTGTTTCACGATTTTCATATGGAAATCGGGTATTTGTGCCGATCCGTAGCCATTGAATAAAATCGCTACAGATTTTTTCGGTACAAATATCCGATTTCCAGATTATGGAAATCGAAAAATACCGATTTCCATAATCTGGAAATCGAGACCGCAGTAAAGTCGGAGAGACCGGTAACGGTCTTTCCGACTTTATTAAATACCGCCCTTAGAATGTTTGGAAGCGCAGATTGAATATATAGTGACTATCAATGCATTTGAGGCATTTTTATTTAGTGGTGTTCCTGTCCTTTTTAAGATCCTGTAAGTAGAGTATATAGCAGAATTTAACCTTAAGTGATCTGTGCTACTGATGCACCACCAGAGTATCCTAGTATACGAGCACATACAGCAAGCCTATTTATCAAAGGCACAGACTCACATCTCACCTGGGCGGGCTGAGACACATGCTGTGACTCACTGGGTTTCACTGCAATAGGCTTGATGAGGTTAGGATTGCTGTAGATGGCAGATGAGCTGGTTATCATCTTGGGTTCAGAGCACGACTTACACTGCACAAATGAATAAATGGATTACACACTCCTCTTTCTGTGACAAGAATACCAATCAACGGAATACTCGGCCCTCCTTAAAGTGAACCTTACAAAGCTGTTAGCTTTGCAGGTTTCGCTAATCTAAGCTTATTAGCATTTTTTTTTTAAATTACTCCCTTTAAAAAACCAGGCACTGCCTTCATCGGGTACCCATGATGCAGTGCTCTCTATATTGTGCAATCCCATTGGTGGGAGCCTTGTGTCTCTTCCTCTTATCAGCTGGTCACCTACTATAAACAGTGCAGCACCAGGCAGGTGGCCATTGTTCTTTAAAGGGAGCAAGACTAAACAGAGCTTAGGTTCACATTCCGCTCCCAGGTTCACTTTAACCTGAATGTTGTAAGGCTTGGAGGAAAAATGAGCTGTAGTAATAATAGTATAAACAAAAAAAAGGCTTGTTACCGTAAGTTAATGTAGTAAACTTGTTTGGAATAGCTGGCATTGCTGTATTATTCTTTGGCCAGTGGAGGGCTCTCCTGTTCCAGAGTATTCTCACTGGCTGCTTATATCTCATTACAAAAACATACAAAGCCCCTCCAAAATTAGGCAGGGTTCCTCCACCATAAAGGGAGCAGAGCACACCCTAGAGTTGCATAACTGCCGAAATCGATTGTTGCTAGCTTACTAATGTGGCTAAATTAACAGGAACCCCGATATGCTAATTGCAAAGCAGGAATCCTATACTTTTATAACATTAAAAATAAATGATGTACTTGCCCTTGAAAGCTAGTGTAGTTTTCCTGGAACAGCACTGGCTTTTGGCAGTTCCTAATGGCAAGTCATACCAAAAGAAGGACCGCAATTACAGGGTGGCGCTCAACCAAACAATGTCGGTACTTATCTTACATTTTCAAAAAGGAGTGGGTTGAAACGGTGGCCCAAATTTCAGTCCTGAAATACTGACCTTACGTGGGCTAATAAAAATCAAGTGTGTTAAAAAGGAAAGCTAAAATCACAGGCATGCTAAATACCAGCCTGTCTAGTTAAAACCATCCCCTGGTAACGAAATCAGCTTCCCTTTAGACTGCCCGAGTCCTCTGTTTCTCTATGAAAAGGAGGACTTTGGCAGCTCAAAGAACAAGGCGCTTGGTACCCAGAATTGCTGTGTAAGCCGCACTGATAGGCGCAGCATGGCTTACACGTGTGCAGACCAACCCCGTGCCATTGGGGGGTGGAGAGGGGTGTTCCCAAATCCCTGCAAAGGCGGCGCTGAACAAATGCAGCTACAGGGCAAGAACCCTGAAAGGGTTAACTTACCTAGTCATAGGTTAGCCAGCATTTAGCATGGCTTTAGTTACCCTTTAATAGTCCAGTTGCATTAATAGTTATTTGGTAAAACCAGAAGGGAGCTGCAGCACCATCCCACTTTCCTCACATTCTTATTAAAGACACTGAATAATTATATACCCTATGGCACTGCAACACTAAACGTCACCTACTGAGTCTGGGTTAAAGGGCAAGTAATAGCAGGAAGAGGGATTGCTTTTTTTTTTTTTTAATTAGCATATACAATGTAGTTGTAAAAAATTAAATTTCTGATTTTTTCATTTTTTTTAAACATCATTGCTGATTGCAAACATCTTTTATCTGTTGGGTATGCAGACACCTGTGCCATTAATTTCACAAGAGCTTTAGATAATACGGGAACAAGAGTGGCCCCAAACACTAGAAAAAGTTAAAGTAAGCGTATATTTTTTTTAAATCAAATATCACACATTTTAGAATTTCACATAATTAAAGGAACAGTCCAATCTATAACAGTTATTTGACATGTAACTGTCACTGTGACAAATGATTTGCCTACATGTTTTACACTTGTATTGATTGGAATTACATTTATAAGCTCCTCCTCAGTCACCTAGTATTCCATCAGCTGATCACTTTCGAATAACAAGACACTTGAAAATTCGAAAAACACGCTTGAGAATTCGAAAAACCAAATCAGGAAGAAGTAGGTGTGCAGCAACTCTAAGGAATTAACACCTACAAGATTCTGATTGGGTATTCAGTAGCAGCTCTGTAAGATTTAAACCCCTAAAAGTTTCTGATTGGTTGCCCATAGTTCTCAAGCCTTTCTGTTAAATCCGTGACTTAAGATTCAAAACTGAACTGTATAAAAATGTATACTGCAGAAAGAATTGAACGGCAATAAATGGACAGGAAAATAAGTGTTTGTGACTTTACTGTTCCTTTAAGCATGCAATGGGTATAAATGCAAATGGGGCATTTAAATCTTTTGGCATTACTGTCACTTAAGAGATGGTTTACACTTGTAACTTCTGTGCAACTCAGAAGCCACTACAAAAAGTTGCTGATGTTATGAGTCATTAGCTCTGCAACAGTAACACAACTAGTAGTTGCACATTTCAAGTTGCACTAAAATGGCACAGTCCTGTTTGCTTTCTACTGTGTCCCAGCTTATCCCCCTTGTTTTAACTTCACATTTTCAGCTCCTGAGAAGCATAAAAAGTAAAAAATAAAAATCACAGTAAAATAGCACTAAAAAGTGTAGACTGCTATTGTTATCACAAATAGCGATTTTACTGCTTCTGAGTAGCGAGCTACAGAGTTGCCAATGTAAATACGCTGTAAAGATCACAGAAAAATTAGATAAAAGATCAGTTTTCATTCACTTGGTTTTACTATAATTTAAAAAAAAAAAAAAAAATGGATCATGTGCGAATGATTTATTCATTTTATCGTATACAAATAGGATCAGGAAGTACTGCGGTGCCCTACTGGGGGGACAATGACGTATGCTGAAGGACAGGTATGGTATAAGTGATAAAATAAAGAAAATATTTCCAGCAATCCAGCAGAAAGTCAAAACCTTTTTGAAATCTTTTATTAGTTTTTGATTTAGCCACCGTGTTTCTTTTGTATATTTTTTTCTGATGGTATAAGTGATATCATATCATCTGTACAGTAACAGCGAGTTCCATTCCCTCATCTCACCTTGGTGTATTCATCCTTGGCTTTAGTTAACATCTGCAGTATGTCCACTTCCTTTGCTTCCCCTGTGCCGAGGGTCATCGGCGATATTCCGCTCGCGGCTCCCTGTTGAGCTTTCAGTTGCTCCTGCTGTGTTAAGCTGAAAATAAAAGAAGATCCATATGAGGACTAGGTGAACTGTTTACTCTAAAGTGGCAAGAAGGTGCTACTGATAGCAACAGAATAAGAGATGAACAATTCAAAGGATCTGCATAAAAGTGTATCTCCCCCCACATTCCTGATCTTTCCATTGATTCATTGCGTTGTTGGTGATCATAGGATAAATAGTGGAGGGTCAAATGGGTTGACTGGCAAAATCTGGTGACACAGCTTTAAAATGCACCTGTCCACTTAAAGAAAAGATATGCCCATGCTTAACCAAATAAACCCATTTAAAGAGCTAAGGGGTTTATCATTAATGAAAGGAAGGATTGCAGCATTGCAGAAAGCAGGGGCTTAGGATCACTCCTCCATCCTCTGACTAGGAGTTGCTGTGTAAATACAGTCAGAGACTAAGGCATAGATATAGCAGCAAGTCAGTCCTTAACCCCTGCAGTGGAGGTGCTGTAGTCCTTTACTTTATTGTGAAAGGAAAGAGTCAGGCAGCTGCAGAGTAAGCCCCTTGCCTGTAACAGTGGAGTTAATTAGCTAAGCACAAACTGGTTGCCATATAGCATGTTAGCCAGTGTAAGATTTTAGCTTCCCTTTAACAATGTTATAGGAGAAAGAAAGCTCAGAAACAGCAACTGAACAGTTACATTGCCCTCTTTATCCATAAAACTACAACTGGGCACTGGGAAAGTTACACTGCGGCTCCTCCAATCACATCTCTAACAATTTATAATTTGGTGGAACTGACGGGAAAGGTCACAATAACTGCTTCTTTCAGCCGTTCCCAAGCTGGCACAGGGTCCGGTGGCAAACACTTGGCAAATCAGGGAGACACTTGTTTAATCTGTGGTTCTGACCTCAGCACAAGCTCAGCCTTCACTCTCTTTCTCCCCACAGCTTTGTTTGTGATAAGATAAGAAATAAACACTGGTAAGGCTAAAGGACCAATATTTATATATTATTCTATATTATAATAAATATTTGGACTGGCATTGCAGCTATTGCTACACACATGCTGCTTTTATATTTGAATGCAGGATTTGTATTGATATGTGTTTCTCTCTCAGCTGATTAAAGGAGCCTTTGATCAAATCCATACACCGAGACCCACCCCAGTGCCTTTTATTTCAACTAAACTTCATATAACGCACGTCCATGTCTTAATTTCTATCTATAAAATCTTAAAGAAATTTTGCAAAACACTGTAAGTGTACCATACTTGTTAATGAAAGTAAAAATCAGGTCCTGCTTATATGTATAAAAACAATGCAGAGAAACTGTCCTATGAACGGACACATTTTAATATATACATACACACCATGACGGGTGTAGATTAATTTTACTTTTGATATTTCTTTAACACAAACCTTGACCCCTAACCTCTCTAACACACAGATTAGCCACTGATCACCCGCTAAATGGGGTTCATTACAGGGTAAGTTTTAGTGGACTCCAAGTAACGTGGCACTCAAGTCTGTTTAATGGGTAAATTTCACAAAGCAGCATTATTTGCATTTTAAACATGGTCATTTTAGTGAAAGAAGGCTAAATACATTTAGATTTCTATTCGATGCTCTGTGAATGCTGCTGTATTCCAGAAGGTGGTGCTGTTTAGCTGAACGAGTAATGCACTAGTGGCGTTGGCTTTAAATGAGCATGATTATATGCGAGGCACATAGGGAAGACATTCTGTTCAAGCCTATTTATAAAGAAGTTGCTAAGGGTTTGTAGCTGAAATAACATTAGACAGTAATCTTACTGCAAGCGGGAGCTTAGATTCAACTGGAAAAACCTTCAAGGCTGGTTGCCCTCTGAACCAACCCTCAAGAAAGGGCGAGTAAGGGGTGCCCTGCGTTAGACGCTGGCCTTTCACTATTTGGTACTCGTGCAGAATTTGCCATGCAGTCATCTGGACTAGTATTAGAGGAGAGACCGCGATAAAAATAAATATAAATAAAAATGATCGCTCTGAAACGTGATATTAAGAAAGGATCATTAACATTCCCATCTGGATTGGCACGGCAGTGATTAAAATACAGCATTTCTAAAAACGTCATCTTTGAAGCTGAATTCATGAATTTTATGGGTTCCCGTCTGTTTTTATCTTTACTGATTGCAGCCATGTTGTTAAACAGACCTCATCCAGTGCCATTGGTTTCTATGGTGCTTTAGATAACATATACAGGAAGTGTGCCCGAAAGCCCGATTTTTAAAGCTACATAATTATCCTACTTTATAGACGCAACGTAGAATGTTTGGAAGCACAGATTGAATATATAGTAACTATTAATGCACCAGAGGTCTTTTTTATTTATTTTTTTGTTGGTGTTACTAATGTTTACATAAAATCTTTAAAAAGGGACAGATAACCTGAAATTCCTTCTGCTATCATTGCACTACAACTCCCCATCAACATCAGGCAAGCCTTAAACGCCATTTTTAACAAATAAATTACTAAATTGTCCTCTGCATGGCGGCCATGATGGGAGCTAGCATATTGCATTCCCCATAAAGAGCTAAACCGGTCTTATCCTTTAATGATAATAAATAAGTTATGCTCTCATACTACTATTAAAAGCAGGGGTTCTCAACCGGTGGGTCGGGACCCCATTGGGGGTCGAATGACAATTTGCCAGGGGTCGCCTAAGACCATTGGAAATATAGGGTTTGAATGGGGTTATCCAATAACAATTAATGAATGGGGGTCGCCAGATCACAGGGAATTGTACTAAAGGGGTCGCGGCAATAAAAAGGTTGAGAACCACTGATTTAAAGCAAAGCCAGCCCTACTTACAAAAGAGGCATAGCCGTAAAGTTCAAGATGAATATTTCTTACAATGTGTTGGATTCAGTGAACGCCGAGGCCTCATAATCCAAAACCGGAGACAAATTCATCCTGTATTTTTTCTACAGTTCAGAACCATTGCGCATAGAAGACCTCAATCCATCAACTTCTAAATGTCAAGCCTGCTTCATTTCACTTTGTATCTGTCATTATCAATGCACTGAATCCCTCTGGGCAAAGAGAAAAAGCCCGGAATACACCACGGAACTATTTCACAACCGAACGGCTTATGACAACAGCTTAATGGCCTCGTTCACCTGAGTGGCCATTTTTCAACTGTTGCCAAACACTCAAGAACTAAAAGGATTAAATCAAAGCCTGGGCATTGTGAATGCAGGAATCGCTGCGTTCATCTCTACAATCTGTACCCAGTCATTATTTATTGTGCTAAAATGCCAAAAGGCAGAACAGAGAATGACTGCTCCCTACTCAGTGTCTGCCAGAAGGGCTTACAGAGCAATGAGCTGGCAATGAGAATACAATCTGGCTTAGAGGATCTGCCCGGCATCTCTACTAGGTTAATTACAAGTAAACTTCTCTTTTAAAAAAAAAAAAATCATCATCACTAAGAAAATATCCTTTTTTTAAAGCATTTCCATGGTAACCAGATTACAGGGTAAAGTTACAATTCTTATCTGGTATTCCTCTCCTGATTAAACAGTGTTCTGTGCAAGAAAAACTTTTTAAAAGGTTCTTGCTTCCAAATATTCTAAACTGGGTACAGAAAATTTCAAAACTTCAAAATTCGGGCTTTAGGCCGGGTTCACTCTGGCATAAATACGCTAGCGCAGCGGTCCCCAACCCTTTCTGGATCGGGGAGCGGTTCCTTGATCCAGAAGAGTGTTCACGGACCGCTAGGAGGGTGGCCGGAAACAAACGCTCACTGACAGCCGCATGATGGTGACGCAATTCGTGCGCGCGTCACTATCAAGCGGCCCACTGCAGAGGGGTCCGCGGACCGGTAATGATCCGCAGCCCGACATTTGGGGACCCCTGCGCTAGTGCATATACACTGCGCTTTAAAAAACAAAAAGACGCAGGCCGTAAATCCCTATGGCACTTACCTTCTCCGGACACACAAGCGTTGTACGCGAACACGCTTCTTGCCACATATTTGACGATCGTGCAAATGTGATGTAAAGAATGTGGCCAGATAGGAGGAGCTGCAAACGCCGAGAAAGCGTTCACACTGCGTCGGGTAAGTACAATATAAAAGCGCGTCCAGAAGATATGCCGGCCTGAATTCGCCAGGGTATTTTCGGGACAAACTTTTCTGAAAGCGCAGCGCATAAATGAGTTTGTGTGAACCCGGCTTCAGAGCACACTTCCTGCATATGCTTTATTTAAGGCTGGGTTCACACGAGCGTTCGATGTGCAGCGCATCATACGCTTGTGCGAAGATAAAAATATACAGCCCCATGCATACCTATCAAACTTACCTTGTTCCGGCCAGACGAGCGTATCGCGCGTGTATGTGAGAACGCCGACCGTACGCTGGCTGTCGTATTTTTGTCAGCGTACGGGCAGGAACAAGGTAAGTAAATGGGACTCAGAACGTGGCGTTTTTCAGGCTGGGTTCACACCGGCATATGATGCGCTGCGCATCATACGCCGGTG
>JAKJJM010069772.1:0-10476 GCA_021901965.1 Pipa carvalhoi
AGTGCAGCAGAACCCCATATAGTGCCCACTCAGTGTAGCAGAACCTGCATATAGTCCATCACTCAGCACAGCAGAACCCCCATATAGTGCCCACTTAATGCAGCAGTATCCCCATATAGTGCCCACTCAGGGCAGCATTTCCTGTATATAGTACCCCACTCAGTACAGCAGTTTCTGATACTGTGTCCATAAAGTACACAATGCCACATAACAAAACATAAATGAGTCCATCAAAACACTCAATTAAAACTAAAATCTTGGTTGTGCAGCATCAACTAAGCTTGATTTTCCTTCTTTCAAACATCCCATCAAGAACAATTAAAACCCCTACAGAAAATCCAAATTATAGTTCAACATTCAGTCACAAGCAATTAATGCAAAATCACTGTTTAAGGCAATAATAAATTCTCCCAGCTTAAGTTAGATATGGTGCACAGCGATATTATGTAAAAGAAATGCTTTCGGGGAAATTACATTCCATTTGAGTGATGGGTAGACCTGCTGAACTAATCAAATTTCCACTAACATCATTAAAAATATCCATGCTGAATAGATCACTCTAAACATGAAGAGTTGTGCAGAGTCATTACGGAATTGTCTGTGACTTTTCATGCCACTGTTGTTTCCTTGTCTGTTTCTTTTATCTAACCGTGTATCTGAGGTCTGACTGCTGGAGTTGGACCAAGACTTTTATGTTATGGCAACATTCAATTTTTTTTTTTTTTTTTGCTGAATAGTTAAGAGTTCAAATCAGAATTTAATTTAACAATAAAAAAATGTATTCAGAACAAATGGTACATCATGTTCCCTTTCCCTATTTGATCCCATCTGAAATTTGACAGCATTTAAAATATTGTAAGAATTTAGTTGCGAAAAGGAATAATCATATCATTGATAGAAAGGCCAAGTAGTAAAAACTGAATGTCTTCTTTTTTTCATATTTATACAGGAGACAGAGGAACCCCAGTCTTCTCTAGAGGGTTGTGTAGAAGGTGTTTAGTCTGCAAAGACCATCATTTGCCATTCTAACGTGTATTGCATTTTTGTGTCTTTAACCAACTGAAAATCTGCAGTAAAAACTAAAATCGATTAATTACTGTTATATGCATTTATATGACATTTTATATGCTGTAAGGTGTTAGGATTGAGAATTAGCCTTCTTTCTATTTATTTTACATGGGGAAGAGTTAATTATTAATATGGTGCTGCCATCCAGTGACATTCCCATGTAAGGTCTCCAGTAGGGAAAGTTATTTGTCAGGAAGTGTCATCTGAACTATTTCATGTAATGCCTATGCATATTTTCCACAGGGTTGTTATACAGTTCCCCACCTTATCCAGCATTTCACTCAAACTCAAAAGGCATCTGTCACCTTTTATAGACGTGATGAACAACCAGTAGACTCTTTCCCTCATAAATATTATGGTTTTTCAAATCTCAGCATGTGTTGTGTACATAGGAACTGGCTACTTTAGGTGCCACTTCCTTGTTTTTTACACAGGTTGACAGAAGGAACAGAAACTGCTCTGCTTTATAGACACAAATGGTATTCACATACTAACCAATGAAAGTGTTGCTTTCACTTCTAGGACTTTGATACACCCAACCATAGACATATTTTAAATTACTATAAGTGACATGTAACATAGATTCATAATTAGGTTTCCCTCTCTTCACTGTAAAATATGGAAACATGGGGAAAGGATATATTGACCTTATAGCCAAACTCCATTTTTCGGAATCATTACTTAAAGGGAACCATGGGTAATCGATGAATTTCCTCCTTCCCTATGTTAAGTTCTTACACATATTCCTTACAAATATTCCTTTAAAGGAGAACTAAAACTTGTTTTCTCTAGGGGTGATTCTTAAGGGGAAGGGGGGAAATACTTACCAATCACCTCTTTTTCTCCAACATTGACTCCTGCTTCCAGATAGAGATGCTCTTCTTAACTTCTGTTGCAGCATCATAATCCTGCACGAGAGTTCTCTTCACTGGGTCTTGGTAGAGTCCACAGCGAAACCCTATTTTTATGGGTTATGTGTATCACAGTTTTTGTTAAGGATGTTTCAGTAGTAACATCAACAGGGGAAATTGTTGCGTGAGGTCTTATAACACTTAGCAAGAATTTAGCAGTTTAGCATTCACTGGTGCAGAGAAATTAGAATAATTAATGCTGACCTCTGATTGGTGGCTGTGGCTTATCGGACCTTGAGAAATGTTTGCCCTGATGATACGTTAATAAAAAAAAACAAATAAACAGGATTTTTTTTCTTCTAAGGATGAAAAACAAGTGCAAGTAGTTCCTTCGTTAATAATCATTTTACTGTTGGACTAGTACTGCTGGGAACTAGAAATAATGCAATCATTTTGTTAGCAAAGCTTGATAACACTGGAATCTTTCAATTATGGCAGTGGTTCTCCACCTTTTTATTGGCGCGACCTTTTAGTACAAAGTTGTGTCACGGTCGCAATTTTACTATAAGAATATCATCGTGGTTCTACTATGAGAATATTGTTGCGGTTTTACTATGAAAATAGTGTCGCTGTTTTATTATGGATATATTTTTTGGGATACTGTGGGATTCCGATGGTCTTAGGCGACCCCTGGCAAATTGTCATTCGACCCCCGACGGTGTCGCAACCCCCAAGGTTGAGAACCACTGAATTAGAGGAATGCGTTCTGTCAAATCCCCCCCAAAAAAAAACAATTGCTGGTCAATTTCTTACGCTGCTCCACTTTACTAAACATCGAAAGATGATATTTTAGTGAAAGCCATTTTTTGTATTGCGTAATAATGACCTGTAAATGATTTCCTGTGTCCCTATAGACACCGCCTGTAATTTAAATGGCAAAACATTAATAAACAAAAAGAAAATGTTAGATTAAATAACAGTAGTGGCCCAGAAAATATTAGAAAATATTAGATCATTCAACCTTTTTTTTTTTTTTAAAGCGGAGCTCATTTTACTTGTAAATATGCTAAGCTGTTTCCCACATATTTTATCAAATAAGTCTGTTGTCTCATGTACAAAATATGTGACCTTTACCTCCTTAACACAATCCTCTCTGTAGTCACCAACATATGTATGACTTAATGTTTCTGAGAAAAGATAGAAGTAGACTAAGAAGTACGCTGATCCGAAAAATATTGAGCTTGACAAGATGTGAGATCATTCGACTAGTCTTTGCAAGTTGGGGCGAATGTATTTCATAATGTGCAGAATAGTATTAATCAGTATTAATGAGTAGAAGAAATGTAAAGTAGGGCTTCTCGTCCAAAGGCTTCCAAGCTGTTGTAGAACTACATTTCCCAGCATTTCCTGATGGCCTCCAGAAGTTGGAAGTTACAGATCTACAATAGCTGGAGATCTTCAAGTTTGACAGTTACATGGAAAATAAATACAACTGTTAATAAAATAGTATTTCAGAATGTTTTCTTGATTCATCACAAATGGTTATGTGGGGGACCTAGAAATTAAGTATCTAATCGAATTGCTCTCTCTTTTACAGGACTTTGCATCCCCTTTTCTCTATGTTGAGTTGCTTCAAAAGATCAGTTTGTTGAGCTATGATTTACTTACACAAAGATTGATAATAGTTGGCATCATGAGACTGCAAACTGATTGCATTTAAATTATATCCTATAACCATTCTTTTTGCAATATTTTGCATTTTTTCTAAATATATTCTTATGAATGTTTTTATTTAATTCCGCTGCTATCCTATCCCGAGCTTCGAAACAGTTCCTCTTCCCAGCAGCCCATGCATGCTCAGTAAAATCTCCGGTACAACTCCTATAATTAGCTCTTTCAAATATGAGAACATTGCATCAGTTTAATTGGCAGCGTACGTTTGTTTGTAAACCAAAGAACTTGTTTTTACTCAACAAAGCCAGTTGCAACATTGGTAACATTCTTTAAACTTTAATTTCTGGGTGTAGGTTTGGCAAGGAGTAGGTCATATATTATTTTCTTTATTAATATTAATAACTTACAGGGTTTCAGCAGGATAACTAAACAACAAAAAAAAAAAACTAAAAATGTTAGAAATGTGTTTGTTCTAAGCAAAATAATAAAACCTGAAAAACACTTCAAAAGTTTGCTTGTTTATAGTTTCCCTTTAAATGAAATGGAATCAGTGTAGAGACTGCAAAATGCAGTTTTTATAACTGTTCCTGATTGGTTACTAAGGGTTTCTATTTATGCACCATTTTGGGTGAAATTTATTATGCTCGGAAAGACCGCTATCAGTCTTTCCGAGATTCTCGCGAGAGATGATCTCGCAAGATCATCCCACGAGAATTTCGCTTTCCGTATTTCGGAATAGGATCTTTCGATCTAAAGTTTTAGTAGCCATAAAAGAGAATCTCGCGAACTTGCATTGACAGTGTTATCATTGGTAAGTATCATCTGATAAGTGAATTGGTATCAAGAGGCTGAACCTCTACTGACTGTACCTATTGTATGAGGGAAGGACTCCAAAACCAACACATTCTTAAAATTGTAAGAACTCCATAATAATGGGATCCCATGTATGGTTTGGGAGTCCTTGGAGGTTTATGATGGCAGTTTTTGAAGATCCTATTACAGAATTGCAGAGAGTTAACTGAACTACTATTGATAAAGTTGATGGAATCTTGAGTTGTTCTATCACTGATATTAAAAGGAAAGGTGACGTCAAGGTGTTTTGTAAGTATTCTACGATTTAAAAAAAAATTCATTCATTCATTGTGTGAAAATTCTAATAAAACTATGGCCAACATTCTACCAATGCTATTGTGGGTGTCTTCTTTATTAGTTGCTGGGAATGAGGATAAGAATTATAACAAAAGGTCTTCCCATTAGGCTGCCACGGCATTTATAAGGACAGAAATTGTAATTTATCAGTCACATTTATTAGTTTTCTGCTAATGGAAAAGATTAAAAGGTTTTGGTGTTAATAATGTAGAATGACTACAGCAGTTAGGCTCTTCCCTCCTGTCATGATTTAACTCAACTGATTTTGTTTTGCTTTTTTTGTGTCAATCTGACTTTTCAAAGCCAAAGTAGTGTTTTGATCACTGCACTTTAAAAAAAATGATCCCCTTCTATACAAACCCCTTTTTAATAAAATAAGAACCGCACTCGACAGTATTGCACAGCACCAATTGTCAAAGTCGCCATATTTATTTGGATTGACATTGCGGTTGCGAATCGACTGTGCACTATGCGTCATGTGCGCTACTTTAACTTGCATACATCTTCATGCATTTGTAATAGCACATGCCTAAACTGCTGGAATAAAATTAAGAGGTGGGGCTTGGCGGTTATTGGCTAAAGTGCAAATTATTCCATAAAGGTATGAATTCACCAGCTAAAGACAGTCGCAGTAGACTGCAACTGTCACAGTTGTAACTTTACTATGGGAATATTATCGTGGTCACAACTTTAAATTTGTCGCAGTCACGAATTTGCTGTTTGAGAATTCAACAGTTGAATTCTCACTCTAGTCAATAACTCCCTTAGTGTTGTCAGTGAAATGAAAAAGGGAAAGGTGCCACAAGTGTATCTGAGACAATCCTTTTGTAAGCAGATATATTTATAAGAAATGATGTAGATGTAATCTTTATTATTCAGTCTTTAGTTATTTCTTCATAGAAATTGCTTTACTCAAGCACACTCTAGCAACACTGCATGAAGCATCTCATCAGGTTCCTGTAAGATGTGTTCATTTTGAAGATTCCAGAGAGACTGGTTCCGATGGGACCCGGGCCCAAAATCAAAAAATATATATTCAAACAAGCCTTGTCAGCTATTTATTACCTGCGGTACCCTCTGGCTGTGCCTCTGCACTCTGACAGTAAAGTCTTTAAAAATAATTAAGTCATTAAAATGAACATAACATTTTCTATTTCGAATAGTCAGTTATACCCTGCAGGAGCAGATTGTTCAGAAAATACAATTAAATTAAAAAAAAAAAAATTTAAATCATCAAATTAAATTAGAATGGAGGTTTCTAGGCAAAGAATTGATTTCCGTATGCAAAATATTAAGGTTTAGCTTCTTTGTGGAATTTTTGTGTCCCTGGGGTTGACCAAACGACATGAGATCATCCAATGGTAAGAGAAGATTAATGTTCATATAGACAAAGGAAAGCAGTCAAATTAAATGTAAAGTAATTGATTTGATACTTTCCAAGAAAATGCTATCTAGAAACTATATGAAATAATGGGAAGAGTAGACGGTGTAGTCCGTTATCCAGATTTTGCATTATAATCTTTGCTTTTGTTTATTCTTTTTCATATGTCAAACAAAAAGTGCCAGAAAGATAGTTTTAAAAATGTGATTATTTTGACTTTTAAAATCTACATGAAAGACTCAAAGTCCAGCGATACTGGGAACATGGAAGGTGAAGCCAAAAGGAACCACAGAGGGGTGATCGGCAGCCATGTTGCAAGCAACAAAGCTCAAGCATGGATACCCACCAGGTGGCAGCTATATTCACATACCATTGCTAGACAACTGTACACTGACATTAGCACTAGACTCAAGCCAGTGCTGAAGCTGCCAGCTCAAAATCTTATCCCCCTCTTCAAGAGCCCCCAACTTCAAAGGAAGACATCCCAGATTACTAGATTGTCTAGATTATTTAGATTGTAAACTCTATGGGGCAGGGACCTCCATCCTCTTGTTTCAATCATGGCCTGGCACTTAGAGGGTCATTCTGTAAAGTCTGAGGGGGTCAATCTGGAAACTCTGAATTTTCCATCCCGAATTCACTGATAGCGAACTTCCATTATAAAGTCGCGACCGCAACAATTCTCCTATTATAAAATCGCGAATGATCCCCTGAATTGTAGTGTAAAGGTCCGAATTCCCCAGCTAAAGACAGTCGCAATAGACTACTACTGTCGCAGTCACGACTTTATAATGAGAATATTGTCGGAGTCGCGACATTACAAAGGAAATGTCAAAGCTGGAACTTTTAAAAAATTGTCACGGTCACAATTTTATAATGGGAGAATTGTTGCGGTTACGACTTTATAATGGGAATCCGCTGTCTGTGAATTCGACAGTCAAATTTTCACTTTTCAGCAGTGCTTCTCAACCTTTTTATTGCCATGACCCTTTAGTACAATTCCCTGTGATTTGGTGACCCCATTCATTAATTATTATTGGGTGACTCTATTCAAACACTATATTTCTGACGGTCTTAGGTGACCCCTGGCAAATCGTCATTCGACCCCCAATGGGGTCCCGACCCACAGGCTGAGAACCACTGCTTTACAGAATGATCCCCTTAGAGTGTTTTATTGATTATATGCTTGTAATTTACTTCACTTGTTCTATGTTATGCACTTCTCCCATGTCTGTATTATGACTGTATTGCTGGATTGTACAGCGCTGCATAACCTTGTGGCGCTTTATAAATTAAAATATACAATATATATACAATATGAGGAAACTTTGTATGGAACATAGAGATCAACTGAGAAGAACTTCAGAAGTGGAAATTTAAAATTGCCCCTCAGGGCCGTAAATGTTCCAGTCAACTAAATAGAAGAGTCTCTCTATAGAAATCTCAAAATCCTAAATGTGTTTGATTTCAAATTCTGGTCAACGCTATCAAAGCTGTATGCTTGTGACATAGCTCTAATAAGATAGGGCTTTTAGAAAAACTGAAGGCTTTTAAGGCGGCCTTCCCAATTTACGCGTTTCAGAGAATATATACTAAAAATATCCTGTATCGAATTGTAATAGAATGTTTACCAGATGGGAAACTAACCAGAGTGCACTGCTGGGATATCAGATAGTAACGCGCTAACATTTTCACAGAATATATCAGACTGTTATGTAGAACTGAGATAAAAGCAGTGTTAGAAAAGCATCCTGTATCAATCACGTCTTCAACTTAATCCATATGTTTTCTCACTCATCTAAAAGTTTGAGTAATAATACTCTAATTTTAATCTAAAAGAACTGGGAAGTCCTTTGGTTAACTGCCTACTTGAATTAACATCTCAGGCTATTGTTACATAATGTGGGTAGTATCCAACACACGCCTTCCTCCTTTCCTCAAAATCTTCTGGTTTCGTGCAGATGATTTAAAGGTTAAAGAGGGATATCTGCAGCAATGTGAAAAGGCTGCCCAAGAACCATTTGTATCAAAATTCAAATTTTATTTTGTTATGGAAAGAAGGTTATTTATTTTGTTGTATTCTATACATATCCCACAACTTGCATTATCATTGCAGGTTCTTCTTCTAAGTTCCTGTAATGGTGACCTTTCCATTGCTACCAGATGTTTCTCTTTAAAAGGTAAATACAGATAACGAGGGATCTTCTATTTTGTTTTCTATGGTTGTTCCATGGCCATTGCACCTCTTGACCCCATGAAAATATTCAACTTAGCTTCCGATTGACTAGAACTCTTAATAAAAACACAAGCACAACCAAATTATGCTCAAAGTGGATCTGTTTAGCTGGATATAGATTGTTCAAACAAAGAAGACCTGTTGCCCTAGTCACTGAAAGTTTATGTGTAAGTGTAAATCTGAATATAAGGTCCAGAGAGAGATTATATAAGCCTTGTAATAGGTACTGTCCTGGTCAGTGTTTGTTGGATCCAGTAGGATGTACATGCTTCTACTTAGAGTCGGTATTGGATTGCTGCACAATCCTGCTCCATGATGTCAGAACACATTACAGCATCGGGTTGGATCCTAAATCTTATTCTAGCCTCCAGATGTAAATAAAATAACATATACTACAACAAATATCAAGGGCCTCCCTTACTCGCTTGGCAGTTGCAGAGCCAGGACAAATGATAGTTCTGTCCTTTCTTTTAAATTACTCCTTGTTGATGTAGCTTTTTTTTTTTGTGGGGGGGGGGAATATTCGGTTCATGCTTAGATGTAGCTAAAATGTATTTTCTAGATATTCATCTGCTTTTTGACCTTGCCATGACTCAAAGGTTAAAGCAAGCCGGTTAAAATCAGAATTGCTTGTAGACGAGCACTAGTCTTCATCATCTATCACAGGGTATTTGAGATTACTTTAAGATTCCTTTAGGCTTTTGTGAAGAGTAGACCACAAAACAAATTTTGGAGAATTATATTTGAATGTCTGGTTAACATATGTTCTAACCATGTCAGGCATAAAAGCTGTTGTTGTTTACTTGTCTGATAGCCCTTGTCTTTGTAGTAGCTCACTGTCTCGGTCTAGCATCATATTCAATTATGATGAATGTATTCAAGAGTTTTTCTTAAGCTGCAAAGTATTCCAGCTCTGCTATTATCTTTTTTTTTTTCTAAATTGGAATTTTGTTGAAGAAGTATAAAGTGGAGGATGCCTGTTCTTTGCAGAAAAAAAAAACAAGATTATTATATAACTCAAAAATAAAAGAGGAATGCAGATCAAAGTACACTTGTATTTCATTTTTCATATATATTTTTAATACATTTTGATGTTATCCATCACCTGAATGATCTATATATTTGAGGTGGGTAACCCCAGACTACAAAATCAGTAGTTATTTATAATTTAGTTCAGGGAGTATTTAATCCATGTGTGAAGTCAGGAAAAATGGTAATTTACATAGAATTTCATACTTCAGATAGTAAAATGAATATTGTTGTTTGTGAAACCTTGTTACATTAGTATGAGCAAAAACAATTGTAGGGAGGTTTTTGTTAATTGAGCTATCGTTTTTGTGGAAGCCCATTTTCTTTAACTGTCCACCAATGTCAATAGTAAAACCGTAAAAAAAAAATTAAACTAGGTATGAAAAGGAAAGGTGCAAACAGCTCGTTCCTGGCAACCTGCTCCAAGCAGAGTCGGACTAGCCCAGAAAGGACTGGAGACTTATCTGGTTGGCCCCTAGTACAAGTGGAACAATCAGTGCGCCAGGAAGTCCGGACTTTGTCCTCCCTCTCCAGCCTTTCAAATGATGTCACACAACATGTGACGACAGCCAGTGGGCGGGGCTCCAGTGAGCCCACTCTCACCAATCCGACACTGGCTCCTAGTGCTTGATTTTTCTTCTATTGCTATGACTATTCTACAAAATCAGTAACCTAAACCTGTCATTTTAACCATTTTTGTGCTTGATATTAGGTGGCCAGTATATAGAAAGAGCATTTTTTAAGGCTTTTGGGCGAAATTTATTAAAATCAGAAAAGTCGATAATCGATTTTGATCAATCGATATCGATAAATTGATATTGCGATTATCGATGTCGCAATATCGAAAAATGGCCATTTTTGCAAGAAAATGCATCACTCGAACATCCAAATAATGGAAATCGATATCATGATTTTAACCGATTTTTGAAAAATTGAATTTTTATCACGGTAAAACCACCCAGTATCGCAATATCTGCAATTTTTCAAAACCTGAAAGATACACAAGCGCACAAGGGCACTACAATAGTGCATTAACCAGATAACTGAAATATCAGGTAGAAAAGTCCAAACGCACCAGATGAAATAGT
>JAKJJM010069827.1:0-15247 GCA_021901965.1 Pipa carvalhoi
TTTATTAATCTCATTTAGGGATTTTTATAGATCTGCTGTATTAGGAGTTTGATTTGATTGCCCAAGGGTGTCTTGCTGCAGTGTGGGGGAGGGGGTAGCTTGTGTAGAAGACACTCTTTTTGGGGGAACAGGGGTGGGAAAAGATTATTTTCTATTTATAATATTTTCTAATTATAATTCTCTAACTGCCTGTTGTTTTTAATAGACATTTAAACTGTTTTTGGAGCTATAGTTTTGCTGCCAGGGTGCAGCCCATAAACCCTGCTGCAGTTTTCTTTTAGTTTAATTTTGTTTTTTTGGTTAATTTAAGTTTTATACTAGCCTATTTTATAGGTAGTTAATAGCTTTTACAGTTTGCTTTTTGCTGACAGGTTGCTGCCTCAAAACCCTGCTGGAAACCGTTTTCTTTTAGTTAAATTTTGTTTTGTTTTTTGGTTAATTTAAGTTCTATAGTAGCCTATTCTATTTTATAGGCATTTAAACTGTTCTTAGTTTTTCTGTTTTCTAGTTGGGGTAGTTTTATCAAACCCTATTTCTAGTAATTTCACTGTAATAGAATTAAGTAGTAATTTTATTATTCTTTTGGTAATTTAAATTCTTGCCTGTTCCACTTAATAGGCACTTACACTTTTTTGGCTTTTACATTTTCTATTTGGGGTTATTCAATAAAACCCTATTTCTAGTAATTTAACTGTGATAGAATTAAATAGTAATTCTATTATTCTTTTGGTAATTTAAATTTTATAATAGAATCCTTTGTGACATGGAGCAAGCTAGAGGTGCTAAGCAATCAAGGAGGGGCGTAGGGCGTGGAGCTAGAGGCACTCATTCCAGTGCTCAAACCAGGACACCATCAGCCGCAGGACCGTCAAGCCTGTCATCGCTTGCTCAGTTCCCTGTCTGTCTCACTACTGAAGATAGGCACCAATCTGTTCTTCAGTTCTTAACCCAACAGTCATCCACCAGTTCTACCTCCTCTTCCTCTGGGTAACAAAGACATGTCTTTGTAGCATGTGGTCAAAAGAGCTTAACAATAAAGAAAAAATGTTTTAAACTCACTGAGATACTGGATTTCAACTGTTAAATTACATAAATATATATATTTATATTTTTATACAGTATCTATGTGTGTGTATGTTGTTAAAACATTGCTTTAACATATAAATCAATCAATAATCCAGTTTTCTCAATACTGCCAAAAATCTAACTTAATGCATGAAAGAACTAAAGAATAAAGAAAAAGATTTGATTTTTTCTGTATCAAAGTAGTTTTTCAATTTACAAATATATTATTTGTGCAACAATATAATTTATTGTTTTCAGTGCAGGTGGTTAGCTGTAATGAATAGATAAATGAATAGATAGATTAGTCTTTTGTTAAACGGATTCAGACCCACTTATTATTTCAACAAAAAGTAGATGTAGAATGTGATTTTCTTAGTTTTAGACTTTCAATTAATTTTTATAATTTGCATATTACTTCTTTGGCTTTCAAACACAAGTTACTGAAAAGTAATTTCAGTTTATCTGATTTCAGTTTAATCTCAATAATGCAACAAAATTAAATAAAGAGCTAATGGATCAGGAAAGTTTTTAGAATTCAACATGACTGAGCAAGTGCTTAGAGGATTTGTTTCAGAAGAAAAAGAAAGCAGAAAATGTATTTACTGGAAATAGAAATATTTGATTCAATAAAGTATTTTATAGGTTAATGGAAGAGTCAACATCCTTGGATGTGAAGCCAAGCTAGATCACTAGCAAGAAAAGTCAATCACATTATGTGGCAACAATCTGGAAGACTAAAAATCCACGAAATATCTATTAGACAAAAGCTCAAAGGTCAAGGGCAACAAATTTGTGGCATAAGAAACATTCAAAGGAGTTCATCAATAGGTCTAATCTTTACAGAGCAACCACAGCAACCTGAGAACACTTATCATGCATTGCTATAGAAGAGCTAGACGTGCTAAAGAAAATCTCTGATTGGTTGCTGTGGTTTTATACCTGAGAAAAAAATTTAACAGTACATAAAGTAATGTAGCTGGTAATTTGGTGACTGGTATTGTCAATATTATCCATGTATTCTACAGAATTCTACAATCTGTTTAATGGGTAGAGGGAGGGAATTATGTATTCTAGATAAAATAGTAATTTCCATAATCTATAGATTTATAAAGATGGCAGGAGGAAGCATGGACATTGGAAAAGGTGCACAAAATAAATGTGAAAGGCAAAGTTACAAGATAACTTAAGTCAAGTATTTAAGATTTTGGAATCTTATAAACCACATTATCTTCATCATTATGAGAAACCTACAAAATATATTTTTTCAACTTCAAATGTGTAGCTAGATAGTTGCGAAGGTGTCTGTCTTATTAAACATAGTAATAATCATTGGGAAAATACCATTCCTTTTCTATGAATATTCAATGAATAAATACTTGTATATAATAACATTTTGTTAAAGTACTGATAACAGAAAAATCAATGTTTACATATAAAGTATAATGGCAGTTATATCTACAAATAAATTGCATTTATTTAAATGCACACTAAATCATTAGGACAAATGCAGGAAGAGAGACTTACTTTTCTACAATCAGAGTGTACCTTGTTATCTACAACAATATTTCCTTGGACCCCAGAAGTGATGCACTGCCAGTTCCTTTGACAAAGCTTGTTACTTTACATTTTATTGAAGGTCATTGTTTTGTTTGTTTTATAGTTTGTAATTAAAGTTTTAAAAGCATTGACACTGTATATTATTACATATGTAATTGTGTCTTTAAAATAATGTGCTACTTGGAAATAATTTTCTTCCCATATATTTAGTGGGGTCTATTCATGGTTATTGTTCAGTCAGCTGTAACTAATCTTTAACTCTACTAAGTATTGTTTACTAGACCACCCAGTCAACCAAGTTGCCCATTGTTTGCATAAAATCATTTTCCCAATACTTACACAGCAGATTGCTCCCATTGTTTTCCATTGTGTCCCATCCATATACTGTCAGTTCCATTGTTTAATATCCTACTCATTTACCAATATGGTAGCTGTGAATTCCTTACTAGACCATCAATTTGTCTAACACCTGCCCTACACAGTAGCATGTTCAGATGACCATTGGGTGCACTAGATAGTAGCCTAAACAGCTACATAAACAGTTGCCCATTGGTTTCACTGCTTAGCAGCTCTGCCAGTTGCCATCACTTCCATGAGTCCTTGCTCACATACACTTATTTAAAAATGATACTTTCTGTGCATTCTGTTCTCTTGTTAGTCTGCCAAAGGGACTGATTTTTTAGACTCTAATGTTATCTGAAAATGGTTAAAACTAAGCTTCATTTAAACACTGTTGTCATTTTGTTTTGTAAAAATCTTTACCATGCCACATTTTATGAGGTTTGTTTGCTACATTTTGGTACGAAACTGTGGTCCAATAATTTTCCCCTTTTAAAATCTCATTATTAGTTAAACTGAATAATTAAAAACCTATAAAATGAACCTTATCATTTTAAATGCTCCATCTTTGAGTTATCATTCCAATAATGACATAGCAGAAGGCACACTGTGTTATTTAACTTTATTTGTAAAACCAGAAATGGCAAAGCTGAATTACAATGTTTAGACACAACAGCAGTAAATACAATTAATCTTCCAGGTTGAGAATTTATAACCCTGCTAAATTAGGTATTACCGTCAGTATTGCAGGAAAATACTTATTTGTTAAATGAGGCAAGTTATTTTATGAAACCCCAACTGACAGAGGCAATTATATTTAAGTAGGAGAAACAAGTTTGCTAGGTCCCAGCTACAGGCAATCTCTGTCTGATGTAAGAATTACTACTGTTTTCAAAGAGTGCAGTCAGCAGAACATAGGGACTCAATGGAGAATGGAGGCAGACTGTGAACCTGTCCTCAGGTAAACCATGCAAGTTGAGAGACTGCATGTTGAGTTGCTGCAACACTTGTGATACCCTTTATTCCATGCGCCTATAATCCCTTGAGTGGAAACACAAAGTGCAGGTCCTACATCCATATGTCCATGTGGAACTGTCATTTCAAACTAGGAAAGGTACATTTGTGGAAATGTGGATTCCACTCTTATTGACATAGCTTTGGAACTATGATGGCACTTTATAGAAAATTCAGTAATTGTGGATCTTTGATTCTTCCAGAGTTGTACTTCAACAAAACTCTTGAGTCTTCAAACTACTAAATTCAATGAATAAAGTATGAGTTTGTACATTCACACAAGGGGGTGGCATGCTAGGTAACAGGAAGTCTTCAAACTACCAAACTCGATGAATAAAGTTTGAGTATGTACCTTCACACAAGGGGGTGGCATAATAGGTAACAAGAAGTCTTCAAACTACCAAACTTGCTGAATAAAGTATGAGTATGTACCTTCACACAAGGGGCTGGCATACTAGGTAACAGGAAGTCTTCCAACTACCAAACTCAATGAATAAAGTATGAGTATGTACCTTCACACAATGGGGTGGCATGCTGGGTAACAGGAAGTCTTCCAACTAACAAACTCAATGAATAAAGTATGAGTATGTACCTTCACACAATGGGATGGCATGCTAGGTAACAGGAAGTCTTCAAACTACCAAACTCAATGAATAAAGTATGAGTATGTACCTGCACACAAAAGGGAGGCATGCTAGGTAACAGGAAGCCTTCAAACTACCAAACTCAATGAATAAAGCTAATAGTGGTGCCTGTCAAGGATTTGATGGCTAGAAACTGACAAAATAAGACTTTCACTGCAAACTCAAGTTAGTGCATCAACAATTAATGACTTTTCCAATGATATCAGACAAGAATGAAAGTTTCCAGCAAAAACTTTTTTTGCTACTACAGTAGGGACATAGTTATTTATATCTCTTGACGATGTAACTCACACATTTCCATGCAAATACAAGAAAGGCGCTGTTTAAACCCCACAAGAAGGAATTAACATAATCCTTTGGGTGGTAATTACTAAGCAGTTATTATCAGTCTGAAGACACTAGAAATGTAGACCAGGAGGGAACAATATATAATTCATTACATTCTCTTTCCTAGTATTAACAATGTTCCAATTTAAGCTGTACAATCTATTTTAAAGATATCAAATGGATTAAAAAAAGAATAGTATGACTTTCCATCTCTTCACTCCATCACTATCCAAAAATTGCAAAACTACATATGAATAAGAGATAAATTATATTAAAGGGGTATTATTCCCTTTAATATGCATTAAATATCTGTTCATGCTGTGCCTGTGCCCAGTGTTGCTGATTAGAATATTCAGCGCACTTGTAGATGATTGAACAGACACAATGCCAAGTCCATTTAGATGCATGCAGGCTAAAAGGGATTAGCCCATACACGGAATCATTGGTGATGGAGACATTAAAATAGAAATCCATCAATCTGTAAGCAATATGAATAATTTTGGTCCCTAACCCATGAGAGGATACTAGGAGAGGCAAATAAGCAGAAAATGGAGATGGCAGAATAAAAATAAATTAGGTGGTGCACTAAAGAGAACTAGGAAGTAGAGAGTAAACAAGTGATTGTTCTATAATAAAGAAAGATAGGGGCCATGTTTAATTTTACTGCCGTGGTTCCAGGAATGTGATTGTTAAATTATTGCATAGATCATGTGTGGGGGAAGAATCGGTAGAATAGAGTAGAGTTAGAGGAACTGAGTTGCAGCTTTCTTTATGAAAACTGAACAATAACTAGACATATGGGTACTGAGCAGTAAATTACAAGGGAAATTGGAATTAAATAGCAATATTGAACTGAACAGTTACTAAAGAAGATATTATGTTTTCATAAAAATTTGTACTTGAAATGAGAAATAACTAAACATTGAGTGGCACTGAGTAGTATCTTGCAGTTTCTTTGTATGATCTTTTTTCAACTAATAATGAATCAGTATGAAACAGTTCAGTTATTTTTAGATTCTTTGAACTATCTGATTTGTGGGTGATGCTCAACTTTCTGTCTTCTCATATACATAGAACAAGACTCACACAGCACTAGGAGAAAATTACCCATGGTTGCAGTATCACACTGCAAGGAGGGATTGGTGCATATCCTGAAGCATGTACTGAGGATGGGAGACTTTGGTCACTACAAAATAACTTGCTTGTTCTTGGTTCTGCTGGCAGTGGGGAATCCTTTCATAGAGTTGTCATTTTCATTGTCAGGTTTAAAAATGATCTTGAAAACTCATCTCTGGTAGTAAGGTGCATGGGAACTGAGCTGTGAATAATTAATGCTGGACAGTAACTAGGCATGTGCGTTGTATATCAGATTGGCAGTTAACAATAACTCAGCACTTGAGCACAAAACACTACTTGATACTAAGAGGCAAATGCACTGAAAAGTAATTTGGCACATGGGCTCTAAGTAGTAACTGGCAGTGAATAGTAACAGTCATATGGCACCTAGCAGGTACATGTTTACTGAGAATTTACTGACAATGAGTATGACATATTTACATGGTTGCTGAAAAGCAGTAGAAGACCAATTGAGACCAAATCAATAATAATCTACCATTTGGGCACTGAGAAAAAAGACTGCACAGTAACTAGGCACTAAACAGTATATGAGTACTATGCAGGGTAACTGACCATTAAAGTAGAACTATTGCTGGAAAGTATACTTACCTGATCAATTTAGCAACAGCACACAAAGGACAAAATTTAATAAACTTGAAAAGACTTGATTTCGTCTTTTCGAGTTTATAATGGCAAGAAATCTCATGAGATGATCCTGCGTGAGATGATCCTTTCCGATTTTTTGGATTGGCTTTTTCAATGGAAAGGTAGCCATCTGTACTATGGTTAGTATGTCTACCTTTCCATCGAAAAATCCAAATCGGAAAGCACAACTTGCGCGAGAAACCTGCGGTATCATCTTGCCTGGAAATCTCACAGGAATAAACTCTAAAAGACTCAATTTCGCCTGTTTAAGTCTTTTTGAGTTTATTAAATTTCCCCCTAACTGTACTACTACTAGATCAGTATTCATCTCACAATCCACAGCCCAGGATCGTTAGATGAAAACTGCTGACTGCCTCTAGCTTCGGCCCCCCTCTATATGACATATACTATATAATCTCTTATATTATTAGGTATTATGTATGAACCTTAACTTTGCCTGGCCCAACCAGCTAAACTTTACTTTACATAATCCCTAACAGTTTAATGCATAACTGACTTTTTAAGCAATTCTGATTATTTTCACTTCTATTTCAAATGTACCAAAGTAGGAATATTATCCCTCTACTCTCAGATAGAAAACAAAATCTCCCAATTCCTGTTGTATAGGAATGAGGAATAGAATCTGCAGAGGTGATAAAATATTGGGGAGCCAAAATAAATCAAATGAATTTGCTTACGCAATTAAAGTGGATAAGATTAAGGATTTTAGACTACAGACGTCTGAATCTGCTCCAATCAAGTGTATCTGGAAATTCCACGAGATCTGATTTTGACTGGGTTGTGAGTAAGACAGAAAATGCACATTTAAATCCTCCCACTTGTTAAGAATATTATCTATATATGTATTTATTTTCATGCATTTCGCCGTGATCAATTCAGCTGACAATGGCATAAACTTGACGTGACTTTGATCTATCCTTGTGAAGTGATGTAATCTAGGTAAACAGGCTCACACTGAATAGACTGTTAGAATAAACATCCAAATAATTTGAAAATGTTCCGAAGAAAAGACAGAAAGGGTTCCCATGTGTAGTCTTCTGGAGCAATCTGTCCCCCATGAGTAGTTTCTTAGGGAGCTAGAGGTGAAAATCATCATCATTAGCAGAGCCATATAGAGGAAGTGCAAGGTCCTGTTAAGGTAAGTCCTAGTGTCTGGGATATTTTTAACTCTGTTGTTGATGTATTCAAAACTAAGTTTGCATTTTTTAACAAACAATGTTCCATAAATGTTGAATATATAAATTATTATTGGTGCCTGGCACCCATCTTTGTTATGCTATAATGTAGACTATATGTAAATTCACCTTCTGTAAGCAGCAGGGTTGAAGTCAGGTAGCAAGTGTAGGGACCCCTCTAGGCCCCCTCCAACCTGAGCACTGTGGAACTCCTTCAGTCTGAGCAGAGCATCGGGAGCAGTGACAGCTACATTAGTTCAGGCCAGCAGTGCTTCTTTTTGTGGCAAATAGAGCTGTATAATAGCGCAACGTCAGGCACAATGACGTCACTGGTGCACTTGAGAAGGACCCTGTTCCACAAAAGCAGCCCCTGAAGCCTAGTCCTGCCTCAAGAGGGTGCAAAGAGAAACCCAGTTCTTGATCTTATAGGACCTCATGCCCATTTTCTATATTTAAATGTGCAGATCACTATTATTTCTGCCACCTGCTTTGTAGGGGAATCCAGCCCCCATATTCATATTGACTTGCATGTTTAAAGGATCTACTCCTAGTGACCAGAGCCATCTTAAAGCACCAGCGCATCTGATGATTCCTTAAAGATACAGTTCACTTTCTAGAGCCATAATTACAGCATTGATTGTGAGTACCTTGGTTTGGCAATCCTATAGGGGTAGCTACTTGTAGAACGTACCAATCAAAGAAGTATTTGTGCCTGCATCTGTATAAATCTCTCATCTACCTCATCATCTACATTTTATGCTACAAGTTAATAAAGTTTGTTGTTTGCATTTTAACACTAAAATCCTTGGTGCCCATCAGCACCCCGCACCTCATTCTATTATGCCAAGCGCCTACACTCCTCAGAATCAGTGTGAGTGCTAACTCCAGAGGGTAGAGTCTGCAAATGTAACCCATGTTCTACCACTAGCCTGAGCTCATGGTAATGTGCTGCATAATCCTAGCAATCGCCATATTTAACAACAGCATTACACAAGGTTAAATATTTGTCAGACAAATCAGCTTAAACACTTTTGATTAAAACACATCAAAATCAAAAATTTAGGGGACAAAATGTGGAGCAGGGTCCTTCTTAAGAGATGTCATTGCGGGTGACGTTGCGCTATTATACAGCTCTATTTGCCACACAAAAAGGCACTGCTGGCCTGAACTAATGTAGCTGTCACTGCTCCCGATGCTCTGCTCAGACTGAAGGAGTTCCTCTGTGCTCAGGTTGGAGGGGGCGTAGAGGGGTCCCCACACTTGCTACCTGACTTCAACCCTGCTGCTTACAGAAGGTGAATTGACATATAGTCTAAATTATAGCATAATAAATATGGGTGCCAGGCACCAATAATAATTTATATATTCAACATTTATGGAACATAAAATAAATTGTGAAACAAGAAAAATAATATAGCAATGTAGAGATTTGCAACTGGTCTTTATTTTTTTTTTTTTTTTGAAGTTATGAATTATTTTACTCTGTCCTATTTTCTGAATCTAGTTTGTTCTACTGCATGTTTTATCTTTTTTTTTTTTTTTTTTTTTACATTTGATTATTACTTAAACTTATTGAAACTGTCCTTGTTTGACCACAACATACTGAGCATTTATTCCAAGGTGAACAAGTCCTGCATTGGATAATATATTTGGATCTAGTCCTGGAATTAAACATTACTTATGTCATCAGAGAAAACTTTTTCCCCATCAAATTATTCTCTAAGCATACGTTAAAAAATCTGCAATGAATCTGCCCTGTTTGTTAAAGTTTACTTTTAAATAACGTCCGTCTTTGTTTAATTACACGAACATAAATAAGCAATTTATCTAACTCATTTGTATAAGGCTGTTTGTATTGAAGATAAATAAATTTGTACAGAGGGGTTTTTCTAGTTAACATATGGAAACAACGCAATGAGAAATGAAAAATTTGATAAATAACACTACACAGATCTTCTAAAAATATAACTTAAAAGAGATTGCATTATAACGTGACATTTCTGCATGAATGTTTAATGTTAAGCAAAGTATCATTATAAGTTTATTAGTCCTTGAAACTTACCCTCCAGATGTGTCATTTTGAATTTGCAATGCATTTTCTTGTGGGGAACTCACAATGAACATTTACTGGATGGACTAAATGCAGGAAATCAATAAACCTAATGTCAAATCAGCAGTATACTCCTTATTTTCAGTATTGGTCGGAATTGCTGATATCAGTAGTTCCATAGAATTTCAGAAAACCTCCTGAGATTTATATTTAATTGGAACCACTGAGAATTCTAAATATTACACAACCAAAATACTGCATTTGCAACTTGTAAAACTGACCTAGTTTTGACCATGTTTGCATGACAAAATATTCATAGTGAAATTAACTTATATTTTCTTAAAACACTATAATTTGATTATACCTTCTACATAATAAATTAATATAATAGCAAAATGTATTCGTTTGTTTATATATATATATATATGTAATAAAGGAAATATAGGTAATGATTCTGAACACAGTAAAAAGTATTTGTTAAAGCTAAATTTGTTAATGTTTTTCAGAGAAAGGATAATTAGCTTTCTAGATGTGCAATGGAGATGAGTAATTGAGCAGGCAAATTACAGATGCTGGTATTCCTAAATTTCTATCTGATTTTCCATAATCTATAGTTTATTGAGATTAACCATCTCAAATATACATACTTACACTAATAATTATGTGTGCATTTTCTTATTTAACTAGATTTATCTAGGTGTAACTCCAGTGTTTGCATTTATGTAAAAGATCCGGGCCTGTCACTGTTAATTATTATTATTTATCGGGAATTAATTTGACACATCATCGCCACAATGAATCATATGTGTACTAGGAAATGCAAATGATATCAATTAGTGGAAGTAAAATACAGGGGGGACTGATACAGCAACATTACAGGATAAACACTAGCTCTATTCTGACATCATCGCTTCTTAAATTACCTAGAGCTATTAGCTCAATCAAAAAGTATGTTTAACGTATCAGTGTATGTAATATATTGATCACTCTGGTATGTGCTGGTAAGATTTGTGTTGTGAAATTATTTGATTTCATTTTCACTTTTTGCCTCCATAAAGCAGTCCAAATACAGTTATGTAGACAATAAATTTATTATTGCAGGTATGCATTTCCATAATATTAACATTTTCCCTGTCTTTGGATGACCTAATGTTTTACTTTAAATTACATTAGGACACTGTG
Organism: Pipa carvalhoi; assembly: GCA_021901965.1. Classification (NCBI taxonomy): domain Eukaryota; kingdom Metazoa; phylum Chordata; class Amphibia; order Anura; family Pipidae; genus Pipa; species Pipa carvalhoi. Next base: position 11,136 of record JAKJJM010069827.1, read on the forward strand.
CACATTTGAGATGGTATATAAGTTGATGTGTGCATCTAGGAAAGTATTTGGTACATTCACTTGTATGGATCCCTATAAAACATCTACAATGTCCCCCAAACTCTGTAATTATGTAGGAAATTACCTTTTATCACCAATTGGGCACAGTAGAAGTAGCTCTCCCTTTCCTATATGTTATGCAGATCCTTTAAACACATTTCTAACATCAATCTTAACTACCCTAAATCTTATAGACCTACCTTATCTATAGGACATATCTGGATAACTTTCAGTCTTACAAAGGCCTGGGTATTCCTCCTTTAACATCCACCAATGGTTATGCATATATGAGGCTATGAGGCAGTGTTATTTGTAGCAGTGTTAGTTAGGAGGCTATCCTTCTAAATCTAACATTCACATTATGCAAATCAATAGTGAACATCCAGCTGATTTGAGCCATGTAGCTGTTACTTTTGTGTTTTAGTCAAATGTGATATGATATAATTTGCTTTACAAATGCATCCTACTTTAAAGTTGCAGTAAAACTGAAAAAAGTAGTATGTCCTCATTTTATCTGTTTCAGGTACACAACTGATTTGCCTTTCAGGTTGAACAATTGCCATCACTTTAAAATCATTGGTGAGAAAAAAGCTTTTGGGCACTATTCTATAAATGTCAGTAAAATCTCACATTTTATCACCTGAAATTTTTGATTTTTAGAATTTCTTAATTCATTAAGCAAATTTCACAGGTTATTGCAATCACCCGAAAAATGAATTGAGAGAAAATACCTCAGGAGTTATTCTTCTGAAAATATTAAAGCAAGAGTGTTTAGGATTTGTGACATAATATTGCATCATTTATTTGGAAAGTTATTTGGTTATCTCCCCCAAAATAGATATTAGCACATGAAACTTTAGTATCACGTGATTTTTTTTAGGCAGCAAGGAGTTGACATGCCAAACATTTTTCCTTAAAACTTCCAATATTTAATAGGTGACAAAGCAATTAGAGGGGAAAAAAACCTTTTTTGACCATGAAAAAATCCATACCCTCAGTTATGCAATTCCAATGCCCAAAGGATCATGTCACACTAAATATATACCATATATAATATGTGTGTATATCTACAGCATAGAATATTTTTTATATAAATTAAATGTGAAGATTAAACATTGCATAAGTACATCTAACCTGAGTAAAAGCAGCAATAAATTAACAATAGACCAACATATAAATAATGGCATTACACAATATAGTAAGATCACAGAATGACAAGTTGACTGAATCTTTATTTCTTTTGCAAATAAATCATTACATGGAGCACACCTGTACGTTAGGTACGGTGGGGATAATGTTGCATGGAATTTCCTGGGGTAGCATGCACTTAGAAAATAAATCCATCAGTGGAAATATAATGTTATGTTGCTAATGTATTTGTGCAGTAGTTCATAACTTCCACTATAACTACTTGATGTGCTCTAGCTAGGTATTATAAGAATGTCTGGCACTTCATATTGTATTCCTATGTGGTTATAGAAAATGTCAAACAAATGTTCCACCACATGTGGCAATTTATACCAGTCATTTAGCCCTAATATAATCCTTTTATACCAAGGTATTCTGGTATTATAGTGACTTAATATTTTACTAGATCACAATAGCTTACCAGAGCAGAATTGCATTTTAGTGTTTGCTAAAACATAAAAATGAACCCCCACCTTCCCCTCTATGATATTCCTATATTAGGCCTTGTATCGTTTCTACATAAAGAACATCCAGTATAATGAATCCTGCAAATTGAGGAAAGTACCCTGGTACGTTTTATCATAGCTAAGCTAGGAGTAGGTTCTTGGTAACTTATATGGTAGGAAAGAGGTAGAATCTTTGTTTTGCCCTTTTAAATTTGGTTCATTGCCCATTTTTTTTAAATAAGCCAATTAACAAAAATCATCTAAAAGAATGTAAATGATAACATAAAAAGCTTATTTTAATTGTTTTGAATTTGCTTTCACCATTTTTCTGGTTTAAACTAGATTTTATAGATATTAAAAATAACTTATATTAAACAAAAAAAAACAATGTTAATAAAAATCAGTTGAGTAAAAAAGATAAATGCAGAAAAATGGAAAATTTGAAGTGTAAGTTCTGTGGTAATATTTTTCTAAATTAGGGTTATTCCTTTTTAAATAGAACATACTACAAAAATTGTAAACAGGGACCAAATCTCTTTTCCCACAAGCATAGTAATGTTTACTCGATTGGAAGCAAGGGAGCTCCAGAAACTGGAATACTGGAAGTGTTTAATATCCAGTAAAGTAACGGATAATGTAAAAACATTTTACCATTCCTATAACTAACCAATAACAACGGTGGATCTTTTCAGTATCATACTAGGTGCTGGAGTCATGTTGGGGATTGAATGAAGATAGGGAACATTTAATGAATCAATAAAACTTCATCTTAAATTACTTTCTTTGAGAAAACTGATTTTAGACAGTATGTCTGAGCTGCAAAGGAGAAAAAAATAATCAGCCATCTGATAACTGTCTTGCCTCAGATATCTTTTACCAATTTCCTGAAAATTGTGTAAATACAGTAAAAGTGAATGTTACCAGCAGTTATTTGAAAAATACCTCAGTTTTTGGTTACGTTGTCTATTAAAGAGATTTCCATCTAGATAATAAACATTTCTAGTCTTTTTTGCTGTTTCTGAACAAAAATACTAAATACATGATTTTGATTGGGAGGGCAAACTACAAGCAAGTGTTGTGCAAAGCTCTGGAATATTTCTGCACAGAGCATGGTATGTTGCACATAGTTTGCATATGGCTATATTGATAAGTATCATGTTTAAGTGTTACAATTCAAAACACCCAGAATCCCTCAGTTTGGCCTAATAATTTACTTTGATTGATGCAGTGCTTTAGTAGTTAGCATTGCCTTGCAGCGCTAGGGTTTGATTCTATGCAATGAATCTTCTGCATGGATCCTTATGTGAGTTTCCTCCAGGTACTCTGGTTTCCTCCCACAACCTAAAGTCATACTGAAAAATTAGTAGGAGTATGACAAAATTGTCCCTAGTCATTATGGGTGACTATGTAGGGAAATTAGAGTGTAAGATCAATAGAAGTAGTGAATGGTTATCCCTCCAACTTCTTGTGTTTTTATTGGCCCTGTAACCAAATACATGGAGCAACTCTCCTACTAGCCCAGCATCACAATCTTTAAGTGCTCTGTACAGTGTCATTTAAGGATGGCAAAGCAATATGAAAGTAGGCAAGATAAAATATTCATTATGTAGCTTATTCCCAGTTCTGGAGACACAGCTTACCAATTACCAATTACAATAAAAATAGCACAATTTTCAAAATCTCACTGCTTCTGCTAAAAATAAATAAATATATAAAAGATGAGTATTGCAATGCTCATCTTTTTTTGCATTTGTGGACTAACATGACCACTCTAGCCTAACTTTTGTATATATATATATATATATATATATATATATATATATATATATAAAAGATGAGTATTGCGATACTTGGTGATACCTTTTTTATTGGACTGACAGTCAATTTAAATAGACAAGCTTTCGAGAGTTGTAACCTCTCTTCATCAGGTCTGACAGCAAAACTGAAATACTGAATTCAGGACAGACTGGACAGAACGAATGTTGGAGCAGTCATAAATACTGCTAGGAGTTGGTTGGAGTTGACAGGAAGTGATGGGGGGTGGTGGAATTCTTACATAAAAACTCACAGATAAAAAGCAAACAAAAATACATACATATACAATGCGTGCAATAGATTTCTTTCATCTTGCAACACAAAAAGATAAATATAGTCCAGATGTCATTTGCAAACTTACGGAATTCATACTAAAACATAACTACTTCACTTTCAGTAACAAAATATACCTACAGATCATGGGAACCGCTATGGGAACTCAGATGGCACCCCAATACGCCAACCTTTTCATGGCTGATTTAGAAGAGAGGTTCCTTGCTACCAGCTGCTACAAAACTTACAAATACCTCCGCTACATAGATGACATCTTCATAATATGGATAGAAGGTGAAAGGAAACTCCAACAATTCCATGAACAATTTAACTCCTTTCACCCCAACATAA
>JAKJJM010069847.1:0-10300 GCA_021901965.1 Pipa carvalhoi
ATAAACTCGAAATTTCGATTGGCCCCTTTCTTCTGTTAAATGTAATGAGCGGCGCTTCCATGCGAGCGCCGCTCGTTACATTAATCTGCTGAATAGAGCAGCCGATGGGGAGACTCATCTCTCCCCAGCGCTTCCTGGTCAGCAATGGCCAATCAGGAGCCGCTGATGTCACGGATGACGTCAGCGGCAGGCAAATCCATTGGCTAAGTGCTGCCATGTTATTTGCCTATAAACCTGATAACAGATCAGGAACAGAAGTAGCGCTATAAATATACTCAATGAAAAATAGAAAACTATAATATATAACAAAAATAGTGATAATATAAAAACAAAAAATATCCACACAAAAAATACCAAAATGAATAAAAGTCCAAAAAAGACGTCTCTAGAAGTGTAATCCGTATAAATATGTGCTGCTCCGTGTAAAAAAAAGTTTCGCCCCAGAAACGAAATGTGATGAAAAATCTGTAGAAAAACACAAGCGCACAACAAGCACTGGATAGTGCATTAACCAAGTAGCTTCAAAAAAGAAGAGAATAAAGATCCCAATGATCCAAATAAAGCAGGTGAAAAAAATGTGCGTATATCCAAAAGATAAAAACACCTCAGTGTCCACACACTATAGTGAAATCACACTCTGGTTGTAGAAAGGCTTACCAGATATAGGAATGACAATGGCACGTATAGTGGAGGGAAACCCTCATAAATCACAGGGAAGAATCAGCATACGAAAGTACTTCACAGGATTCCCAAACGGATACGGAAAGTAGTAATCACTCGATATATATAAAAACAAACAAAGCAACCATAGTGCAAGTATTGTAATTTAATAAAGAGTGCTGCGATACAAAATATACTCACAAGAGCATAGAAAGTAATAGGCTTATCGAGCATAAAAAAGAGTCCAAAAACGTCCAGTCGGTCCCAGGTCCTCAACGCGCGTTTCACCGCTAGTTGCAGCAGCTTCCTCAGGAGGAAAATGATGGCGTGGATGCTGTGCGATACGGAGGGTGTTAAATACCCGCTACCCAATGCTCGCGATAAAAAAATCCCGGAAGTGACGTCACGAAGATCACATGGAACGCACCATGCGTTCCAACAGACAGGAAGCATATGGGGCCAAGAAAAAAGACGCCCATAACACACCAAAGAGATACAAAACAATACAATGACAATATACGCGACAAAATAACATCCTATTACATCGTGCTTTCAGGTTGTACCAGATTAAGACATATGATAAAAGGATGAAAATGGAAAACTTATAAGACAATACAAGAAACAAAAAACATATTAAAAAACATATTAAAAAACAATGCATCAAAAACTATATACAATAAATGTTCCAAAATAATCATATATATAGTCTTAAAATACAAAAGAAATAGACAGCCATCAAATAGGTAAGTATATAATATTTTGGTCACATATAATGAATCAGTTAAAAAAGGAGAACACAAATATTAAAATATCAAATATCAAATGTTAAATAATTCAATAGTGACCATACCCAGTAAAAAACTAAAACTTAGAAAGCTGCCAAGTCTAGAATAATATTCAAGCCATGTGGCGTGAGAGTACTGAGGCGATAGATCCAAAAAGTTTCTCTCTGTCTGAGAGATAGAAGTCTGTCGCCCCCCAAACTGTTATGATTTATTTGTTCTAGAACCATCACTTTTAACAATGACAGATCACAGTTGTGGGCTGACTTGAAATGAGAGGAAACAGAGTGATTTAAAAAACCTCTTCTTATATTTCTGGTATGCTCGTAAATTCTATTCAACAGCTGTCTCATAGTGCGTCCAACATAATAGAGGCCGCACGGACAAATAAGAAGATATACGACATATATACTTTTACAACTAAAAGGTCCTAAACCAAAACCCTTGATACAAATGGATTTCTGCAAATCTAGATCAGCCAACTTAGGGCAACACGAACACCCCTTCTTTAGACATTTGGTAGTACCCCTAAAATCAGAGGACAAAGCTTTTTTGGTAGAATCTTTTCTAAAAATATTGGAGGGAGAAATGATGTTCTTAAAAGATCTACCCTTCTTGTATTTAAATGATGGTTTCACGGGGAGTGTAGGGCCCAACACAGGATCAGCTTTAACTATGTGCCAAAATTTATTTATAATCCCTCTTATTGCAGGCGAATCAGTTGTAAATTTAGAGATAAAAGCTGTTTGAAAAGGGGAAGAATCAACATTCTTAGACTTACCATATTGATCTAATATGGAGTCTCGAGTAATATTCTCTGCTTTCTTCCTAGCCCTCATTACAACATCCCTAGAGTAACCCTTCTGGAAAAATCTCATTACCAAATCTCTAGAGAAAACATGAAAGTCTTCCAATCTCGAGCAGTTTTTACATGCTCTCAAAAATTGCCCAAAGGGGATGTTCCTAATCCAGCTCTGCAAATGTCCACTCTTCGCATCTAAAAAATTATTGCAGTCGGTAGGCTTCCTATAGGTCTTGGTTTCAACCTTGTTGTCCTCACAGAACAGAGTTAAGTCTAAATAGTTAATAAATATCTCATTGCACGTATGTGTAAAACGTAGATTATAATCGTTACTATTTAGATATTGCACAAAGTCTCCCACTGAATCTAAATTTCCCTCCCAAACAAACAATAGGTCATCAATGTAGCATACATAAAACTTAATATTTTTCAAAAAAGATGCAGAATTCCAAATAAACTGTGTTTCCCAATGTGACATGTATAAATTGGCAAAAGAGGGAGCAAATGTGCTCCCCATTGCCGTGCCTGTGAGCTGTAAATAAAACTGATGTTCAAAAGTGAAATAGTTATTTTGTAAAATAAATTCTATGCTGTGTAATAAAAAGGAAATGTGTTCATTGGGTAAATCACTAAACAGGTTTAACATATCTCTGATCGTACTGACACCCAGATCATGAGGGATACATGTATACAAACTAGACACGTCACATGACAGCCAGACATAACCTGGTTCCCATCTGAAACACTTAAGTTTCTTAATCAGATCTGTAGAATCTTTAATATAGGATTTCTGTTTGGCGACTATTGTTTGTAAGTAAAAATCAACGTATTCTGAAAGATTCGCTGTAAGAGAATTGATTCCCGAAATTATCGGGCGACCCGGAGGATCCAGCGTATTCTTGTGAATCTTTGGGAGGTGATAAAAAATGGGGATGTTCGGATGTTGATTAAAAAGATATTTATATACATTTTTAGAGATAACTCCATCAGACATAGCCTGTGTGAGTAACGATCCCAATTTAATAAGAAACTTTTTAGTTGGATCAAAAGTGATTTTTTTATATGTAATCAGATCGTTCAATAATCTATGTGCCTCAGTGATATAAGTGGACCTATTCTGTACCACAATACTCCCACCCTTGTCAGATTGACGAATGACAATGTTCTTAGATAATCTTTTGAGTGCTATTCTGTCTTGTGCACTCAAATTATGTCGCACAAATCCTGGATTATGTAATGAAATCTTTTTGTGTACAATCTTGCTAAAGGTGGTCAAAAATTCCCCTTGTGAACTAGTAGGAAGAAAATTTGATTTAACTTTCTTGCAAAAATGATGATCAATAGTAGAATTATCAGAAGAAGGATGTAATAGAAAGTGCCTCTTTAACGTAAGTTTTCTTATGAACTTATGAGTAGCTATAAAATTATCAAACTTATTGGAATGAGCTTTAGGAGTAAACGACAAACCTCTAGTCAAAATAGAAACTTCATTACTACTCAGTGTGTGATCAGATAGATTGTGTATGTTGCTTACCAGACATTTCTGCCATTGTGACCTGAGTTTCTTCTTTTGAATTTGTTGCCCCCCTCTTCTGCCTCTTCTGGTTCTGCAGTCCTTCTTTTGCCTCTGGGAACTGGAAATTCCAGAAAATCCCTAGGCGTATCAGGAGAGCTGGGGGTGGCTACATCCATTGATTTATCAAAGTGGATGTGATCTTTATTTCTCCTTCTAATTCTGGAGAAAATTGGATAGTTATCTTTGGTCACAATGCGAGATCTGGTTCCCGGCTCATTATGCACATCCCTATTTTCGAAAATGGCATTTTCGATTTTAATAAATTTCGCCCTATGTATTTACTACCTAACTGCTTGTTATTTTGCTGAATTGTGTACTAAGTGCTCCCAAAAACTTGTCTCTTCCTTTAACCACCCACCTGATTTACCATATACTATACACATCTCTCCATCATTGCTCCCATCTACTCATGCTGTTCACTATACCCTCTTCTCTTTCCTGCAGAATTGTTCGCCTCCCTCTACTTCCAGATACCCCAGGCAATCTCAGTTTAAAACCTCTTCCCACATACCTTCCCTTTTTACTCTGCTGCTACTTGCTGCAGGGGATATTCCCCTAATACTGGCCCCTGTTGCAAAACCATTTCAATCTGCCCTTGCCTCTCTGCTCCCCTCTTTGTGTTCTGTGCACCTTCCCCAACTAACCTAATAACTATTTCTACTCTCCCAACTTCCTCACTCCACTTCTCCTGCTCGCTCCTTAATGCATGCTCCTTGAATAATAAAGCCACTTTAATCCATGATCTATTTTGCTCCAGTTTACTTCACCTCCAAGCAGAGAAACCTGGCTCTCCCCTCGATGCGGTTACTGGGAATTCATTGACTCATGGAGGGATCTCCTCCTCCCACACTCTGTGCTCCTTTGGACGTGGTGGTGGAGTTGGACTCCCTGCTTCTCATTTCCTTCCTTTGAAGTTCATGCTGTCCAACTTTTCTATCTGCTAACTTTACATGTTGCTGTCATATACAGGCCATCCTCTGTCTCATCACCTTCCACCTTTCTCTCAGACTTTGAGACCTGACTATCCTTTTTTCTGTCTAATGATAATCCTTCAATAATTTCAACTGCCATATTGATGATCCCTCTCATTTGACCTTCAAAAGTGGACCAACTCTATCAACCACAAGGATGGCCATTTTCTAGATTTGGATTTTACTAAAAATGCCTCTCTCTGCTCTTAATATCTGCCCTTTCCCTCCTTTTGATCAGCACCTTGTAAAATTTCCAATCTCACACTCTCCTCTTCCACCTCCTCTAACCTCCAAAGCCCTTAGTCACAATACACGTGCTATCAACCAGCAGACTCTTTCCTCTACCCTCTGCTCCAGGCTCTCCACATTTGTGCCCTCCTTAATCCTATCTACTGTTACTGATTCATTTCCCCCCCTGCAGCCTCAGCCTGCTTGTATTTACAATCCTTGCCTTAGCTCAGTGGTCGGCAAACTCTATTCAGGAGGGAGCCATTTCGCTCCCTCCTCCTCCGGTACTGATTCGTGTGAAGCCGCAAAGGGGGTGGAGCGCACTATCCTGATCACATGACCTGCCGACGTTTACCACAATAAGTGTCGGAAGGTCATTTTCAGAGCCACAACGCGGCACCTAAAGAGCCACTTGTGGCTCGAGAGCCGAAGTTTGTCGACCGCTGCCCTAGCTAAATGCAGAATTTCCTATTAGATCTTGTACATATAGTGCAGAACATCTATGGAGGAAATCCAGCTTACGTGCAGATTTTCTGCATTACAAGTTTCTGCTATCATGCCTGAACTCCTCTCTTGTAAAACAAACCTATAACAGTTCTCTCATAAATCAAAACAAATCAAATCCCCATCTCCTATTTTCTATATTCAACACACTTCTATGCTCCTCCCCCTAAGATACACTAATCCCTCTTCACTCCCCCCAAGACTTTGTAATATTCTGCAAAAGCAAAGTAGATAGTATACACAAACAGATTGCTATTTCTCCTGACAACACGGATATACTTTTACCAAAATCTCCCTCTGAGTTTCTCAATTCCTTTCTTCCTGCTATCCAGTCTGATATTTCTCAACTTCTCTCATCCTCTCCAGTCACAATGTGCTTGCTTGACCCCATGCCTTCTTTTTTACTTAAGTGCTGCTCTTCTGCCCTTGTACCAGCCCTGACGCATCTGTTCAACTCTTCCCTGTTCTCTGGAATCTTTCCTTCTTTATTTAAACAGGCCTGTATTAAGTCCATCCTTAAAAAAGCTACACTGTACCCTCAATGCCTCTCTAACTATCATCCTATCTTTCTCTTGAGTATAGATTTTAAACTTCTGGAACTTCTGGTCTTCACCCGCCTTACTAACTATTTGCATAACCATCATTTCTTGGACCCTCTGCCATCTGGTTTTCAGCCAGGGCACTCTATGGAAACTGCTCTGTACAAACTTGCAAAAATTCTTATCCTCCTGGACCTATCCTCAGCATTTGATACTATTGATTACTCCCTTCTTATTCAGGTTCTCCAGGTACTTCATCTCCATAACCAAGCTGCATCTTGACATGCCTCTTACCTTTCTGAATGCTAATTTTTTCTCTCCCATGCTAATGACACTTCCTCTCATATCCCACTTAGTGTGGGGGTGTCTCAAGGCTCTATCCTTGGCCTCCTCCTGTTCTCCCTGTACACTCTTTCTTTGGTGACGTCATTAACTCATTTGGTCTTAAATACCACCTGTATGTAGATAACATACAAATGTACTTATCCACCTTTGCGCTAACACCTGAAATCAAGACTCAAATCTCTGTCTTCTGGCTATCTCCTCTTTGATTGCCTGGCACAATCTCAAATTAAATCTTGCTAAAACAGAACTGATTATTTTCCCACCTAAACCTGGTCATACTGCCTCATTTTCCACTTTAGTTGATGATGTTTTCATTAACTCTGTTACTTCTGCACATTGTCTTGGGGTGACTTTTGACTCTGCTCTTTCCGTCTCTAAGCACATTGCTACCACTGCTAAAAACTGTCGATTTTTCTTGTGCAACATTGCCAAAATCCATCTCTCTCTCTCGCAGGCCACTGCTAACACCCTCATGCATGCTTTCATCTTATTCCCTTTGGACTATTGCAATGCCCTTCTAACTGGCCTTCCAGTTTCCCATCTTTCCCTACTCCAGTCTATTCTAAATTCTGCTGAAAGAAGTCTATCTCTCTCTCTTCAGAAGGGACAGTCTCTGTCCCAAAACCTGTCTACTCCATTGTGCCCACTTAAAAAATGTATTATTTACAGTGCCCTACTTTTGAGATTCAAAGCACTTCACTCTGTTACCCCTCCCTACATCTCTTCCCTTGTGTGTCCATATACACCTAGCCCTCAACTTCATTCCTCATAAGGCAATCATCTTCATGACCCACTCACTAAAACTGCCCATTCTCATCTTAAACCATTCTCTCTTGCTGCCCCTTATTTCTGGAATTCTATATTCCTCTACCTCTGCCGAGAGCAATAAATTAATAATTTCAAAACAAAACTGAAATCTTGCCTCTTGGAGCACTAGCACTGGTTTTCATGTCTATATTTTATCCTTAAGCAGCTATTTATTCTTTTTTTTTATTCTTTTCAATAGCACCTATAAGCTTTTGAACTGGCACTTTATGTTCCTGTACTTGTTGCCCTCCTATCTTTTTATGTAAGTTTTCTCCTATTTAGATTGTAAGCTCTATGGTTTCAATCATGGCCTGGCACTTAGAATCTTGTATATTCGTGATAATATACTTGTGATTTACTTCACTTGTTCCTTGTTAATTACTTTCCCATACCTGTATTATAATTGTATTGTTGAATTGTACAGTGCTGGGTAACCTAGTGGCACTTTATATATAAAAATATGCATACATACATTTCTTAAAATTCAGCCCTAGGAATCTATTACAGCAAAATAGAGATTTGTTTTCCAAAAATGTTATTGGCATGATATGCATTGCAAAATCTGTCTGGGTCACCAATATTCTCACGTACAATATATTTAATGTGGTAGGAATACAGGCAAATTTTACATTTTTGTTTATGACTCATACAATAAGTAATTTGAAATTGTAGTAATTTCGGGTAAAAAAATTGCTATGAAAGCATTACAGTACCTTTTGGTGCATACATGAGGTACTCATGAGACTGTCTCTACATCCTTCCTGGCAAGAACACAGCATTCCTGTTGTTCATCTTAAAGCCCAAAGTAATTGTCTCATGAGGCACATGCCAAAATTAATGATCCTTAATCTAGGGCTCAGGTTTCCAACTGCATACATTACAACACTGCAGCCTAGACAGACCTATAACAGTTCTAACTATCAAATTGTGAGAAAATACAAAAATAAAGCACAGAAAACAAACCATTAACTTTAAAAATATATAATGGAAATACAATCTTTTTGGTGACACAAAGAAAACAATTCTTTTTATGCTAAAGTTAAGTCCTTATTAGGGCTGTTTTGCTTTTAAATGTCAAAATATCATCGTGTTGTAGGATCCAGCGGTGCTTTGTTGAAGATTTCTAACTTCTCTTGTTTGGAGATCTTCTCTCCTGACATCATCATCCTACTGCTATAATTCTTCCTGAATTACCTGGCTGTTCGGGAATATGCAGTGCTGATGGACATAAAAGCAGTACAGCCTGGGGGTTGGAGTAACGGGAGCTTGATGTCAGGAGAGAAGACCAGCTTGATGATCAATATGTATGTTCTGTCATTTCAAAGGAAAACTGAACTTACAACTGTTTCTGTGCTTACATAGTACATTACATTATATATAGTTGTGATGCTGTAAATATTGTTAGAATTGTAATTTGTGTTACATTAATGACATAGTAAATAACAATGGGCTGTGGACTTTCAAAAGTATACTCTTTGAGTATCTATCAGAAAGTCTTTCAATTTGAATCTATCACTGATGTAATCATAAAGGGACCATGCTGATTAAAAAAATTGTATCACTATGGGATCCTAGTGGATGTTCATCGACTTCAAACTCATCTACACTCTCTCTACTTAAGTAATCAATGTGATACCTAGTATGCCTTGAACCACCTTATCTGTTGGAGGATGCTGTAATTTGGACATTAGCAACATCTGGAGACCTAACCTCTGGATTCCTTTTTGGTCCACAATTAGCAATTTTGTTGGTTTTGAAAGGCTTTTGTTGAAGCCTAGTACTTGCTTAGCATGTATTTATAGCGGTTATCATTTTCCATTAATTCCTAAGTTTTAATTTACAGCAGACAAATATTTGTGGAATTTAATGAACACACCTCATTTATCTACCTTCAGACAAATTTATGCCAACATTGCCTGACAAAGCTCTTCAGTGAATTAACAGCTTTTACTGTGAAAACAGAAATGCTGAAATGTGAAATTATTATGCGTTTGTCATGCAGTTATATAAGGTCTTCTGCCCTTTCAAGAAGGCTTAAAAAAGAAATAACAAATGGATTTAAACTGAAGATAGATATGGTTAGGCTGCTGGCTGAGAAAAGGACAATAAAGTATAGTAAAGAGCTTTCTACCAAGACGAAAAGGGAACATATAATTGACAAGTGACAAGAATACAGCTATGCAACATAGTCTGTTAGACTATGCATAGTTATTAGTTATGATGGGAACATTAAAAGGACAGTAACACCAAAAAAGAAAATATGCATTTATGGTTACAATATATTCAATCTGTGCTTCCAAAAATTCTAAATTGTGTCTATAAAGTATGAAATTTAGCTTTAAAAATTGTGCTTTGGGGCACACTCCCTGAATATGTATTATTATATAAAACAATGAGGCTGGGTAAGGTCTGTTTTTATCAACATGGCTGCTATCAGTAAAGGTAAAAAAGACAGAGAACAATAAAATTCACGAAATCAGCTTCAAAGGTAGCATTTTTACAAGTGCTGTATTTGAATAACTGCTATGGTAATCTAAACTTTTTTTTATTTCTTTGGTGTTAAAGGTCTTTTAACACAGAATCACATATCACTTAATGACAGAAAGCTATTAGTCTGTCACTTAATGATAGAGAGCTATTACAGTATCTGGGCCGTCCACATCCACCATTCCTGATATTTCATTTACCTAAAGTGCCCTTGTTTGTTTTAAAAAGAAATCTTGTTTTAGTGACTCCTGTTCATTCAGTCTTCTCTACTTCTAGGCATTATTTTTGGGTATTTGGTATTGTATTTATATGGTGCTGATATATTATGCAGCGCTGTACAGAGATTCATCATTCACATCAGTCCCTGCCCCATAGAGCTTACAATCTAGGTTCAGTCACACACACACACACACACACAGATGTATGTTTTTTTTTGGATTGTGGGGTTGGGGGGAATTGAACCCAGAGCCTCAGTGCTGTGTTCAATTCCTGACTGAGTCACTGCACTGCCCCCACTGAGCCACTGCACTCTTTTGTCTTTTTAACAACTCTTTAGTTAAAAAAAAGTTATTGTATTACTTTAATTTTTTTTTTTTTTT
>JAKJJM010069860.1:0-10572 GCA_021901965.1 Pipa carvalhoi
TAACTTGTAATGTTCTTACACTGAAGGATCAGAATAATTCCCTGGATCAAGATCCCACCTCCAGTTATCCAGTACCATAACTTGTAATGTTCTTACACTGAAGAGCAGCACCCAAACCCCTTTTGAGAGAGTTCCATAGCCTCACTGCTCTTACAGTAAAGAACCCCTTTCTATGTTGGTGTAGAGACTTTCTTTCCTCTAAACGTAGAGGATGCCCCCTTGTTATACTTACAGGTCTTGGTATAAGTACATTGTGGGAGAGTTCTCTTTACTGACCCCTAATATAGTTATATATAGTTATTAGGTTCTCCCCCTTAGTTTGTCTTTTTTCTAGAATAAACAAGCATTTGATACATCCCATGATCCTATTTGCTTTGGCAGCTGCTGCTTGACACTGGTTGCTACAGTTTAGTTTATTGTCAACTAATAAGCTTAACTTGGGTGGGCACTGGTGGCATCCCCTGTATCCTGGCACCCTGATTCGCACCTGCTCCACCCACCCCTAAAAACAGGTCTGATCTCAATTCACCTGCTGCACATGTGAACAGCTGATATACTGTATTTACTCTGCCTTTTTGTAAAGCAATCTTTGTGGAATGTGCTAATATACATAGGATCCGATATAATGATTTAGGCTCATAGCTAAGGAATTAAGTGATCGGGTAACATTGTTATTAAAATATGAGTCTGCTATTCCTTGGTCTACTTTAATTAGGACTCTAATCTCCCTATGTTCTGGCCTATAATTTATCATCAGGACAAAGAGTACTTAGCCAGTGACTAAACATGCTGAGCCAAAATAGCCAGTGATTTGATGTGGCTTTTTTAATTGGCACTTGTTCTATAAAATACAGTTTTTTTTGTACTTTTATTGCCAGTGTCAGAAAAATCTTTTTTTAAAATCATCTTCTGAATAAAGGATATTTAGCCACTGAAAAAGCAGTAAGTAAAAGGGGCATTGGTGTAAAGGACCAGTAACAAAAAAAATTGCTCCCCTATGATAATGGGTGAGGGTTGAAGGGTCAGTTTTTAGTCCCCAGACTTTACATTTTCCCCAAATTTACTTTAATAGGTGTTAAAGTTGATGACAGTAAAGTCTTGCTTCCACTCCTGACTGTTGCTACTGTGTTTTACTAGTTTGTTGCTGGTCTTTGACACTTTGGGCAAAACTTATCGATGTTAAAAACTGGCGCCTGATCAAAAAATATCGATTGTTACTTTCCGATCAATTTTTTTCTGATCGAAACATTTCAATCAATATTTTTCAATCTTTTAGAGATGGAAAAGTGCCATAAGCGCTTCTGTTTCGATCAGAAAAAAACAACTGAAGAGGATCGATCGATATTTTTCTGTCTGGCGCCTGTTTTTAACATCGATAAAAGTCAAGAAGGTCGAAATCGACCTTCCCGAGATATAAATTTCGCCCCTTTGCCTTTAAATGGCTTCTTGAATGGAACTTGACTTTCACTCTTGACACTGAATTCCTGTTTATTTTGTGGAAAACAATCACTCATTTTCTGCTTGTAAGAATCATCCAATGTTAGAAGTAAAGGGGTGGATGTTTGGATCATTTTGGAACAAAATTTAGGAAGAAACCAAACATTTGTCGAACTGACCCTGAAATGACTCCTCTCTATTTGTGACTCAGTTCTTTAATATTGAATCAGAAAATGTTAATATTTATGACAATATGCTTTTTACACCTAGGTACATCCGTTTCCCATGTTATGTCCTACTGACATGCATATTCTCACCGAAGGACAGAAAGTAATGCACTAAAGCCAAATGATACACTAGTAGTAAAATATGGTAAGTAAGGGGTGGGAATATAGGTGCAAGAGATCCTTATAAGAGAATTTCTAAAATGATAATTAGCCAGGAAATTGTCAGCCCATCCTTCGAGTGGAAGCTTGTTCAACTGAATGAAGGGGGTAAAATGGATGTAGTTTTGAGATTCGGTAATGACTCTTTGACACCACATGGGAAAATCAACTTATGAACTGGACCTGAAGCCAGATCTGGCATTAGACATGACAGGGTCTCTCACAGCCTGACAAAGAGGGCTTCCAACATGTTTACACCTCACATTGTTCAACGCCCAATAGAACACAAATGTAATCATTCAGTACCCAGAAGCCCACATCACTGGCTGGCAGAAACTCCTTGATTTCTTGGCCTGACCACCCCCTATTATGGTAGTATCCCCCGTTGGCCACTCTGTCTTGAGCAGAAGGGGTTCTCCAGCCTTTACCAAAGCATTCAGATCTGGAAAGCTTGAATTGTCTAAATCATTTCTGCGTAAATAGTTGATTACTATTTTTATAGTGCTTTTCAAAAATGTGCTTGATCCTTCCACAACTTGATTTTCTTATAGATTCTGGGAGAATAAAATAAACAGAATGTAAATGGAGAAATGTAGCAACATTCTTTATACATATGACCCCTGGTGTCCTATAGTAATATTAGTAAAAGATCGCAGGAAATACAGATATCACTGTAAAAGCAAACTTTTATTATTGGCTAAAGTCCGAATTGTTGCTTAAAGGTGTGAATTCGCCAGTTAAATATAGTCGCAATAGACTGCTAATGTTGCAGTCACGACTTCATTATGAGAATATTGTCGTGGTCGCCTATTTCCTGTGGGAATCCGCTGTTTGAGAATTTGACAGTCAAATTCTCACTTTAGCCAACAACCCCTGTATTCAGGATCACATTAAGCTTCCTGAGCCACTAATACTCCTGGTGGGGTGTAATACTACCCATATCTAGCTAGGCCCTACCCTGACCACTCTCACACACTGAATGAGCTAACATGTGCAGGGTTATCAACTATGCTAGGCCTCATACAGGTCATCCTGCAGCTCTCCTGGGCAGAACACCAGCCCATCCTCTGCTTGCTTTCTGCCTTCTCCCCAGGGCCCTCCCTTGCATCATCTTATATAGGCTAGGGAGTGGCTCTAGCTATGACACTATCTCTGGGCAGAATAGAATGTTCCAGAGATACACAAGGTGTTATACCAACTTGAACTACAGAGGGAGTCTCTATATACAATAACTAGTAGGGATGGTGACATTAATGTATTTTCCTAAACATAATTATTAACCCATCCCTACACCCCCTTAAAGTGACCGGCATCTCAATTTCCTGTTTAAAACTTCAATGCTTCATGTTTTTTTAAGAATCATTATCTTAACTACCATAGCACCCCTTGAACTGCAACTGCAAATACTTTACACTAGATCGTAGGATTTAAAGTCCTTATGCATTATATGCTGGTAAGTGGGTTAAATGCATACAACTGGACATTGCTGTAGTTTGAGTAATGTCAGGAAAACATCACAAAGTCGCTATCACAACTGACCTCATATTTAAGAACCACACAACATCATGGTATTTGTAGTAATTTCACTCCTGCATGTTTTGAATCTTTGTAACATGAAAAACCTGAAAATACTGAGTTACAGTGGCAGAAGCAAGAATTTAACTAAGGCGTACGTCTACCATTGCTTCTATGCTGTGACTTCGCATTGGATTATGGGAAACTTAGTCATTAAATCCATGCAATTTCTATAACACTGCAACAAATAATTTAAAGTAAAACAAAGCACACATGAGCATGAACTGGTCTGCTACTGGATTCTCTTGAGTTCCATGGCAGAAGAATCTACAGCTAAAGCATTCTGGGTGATACAATGGCACCAGCAACAATGCTTAACGAGGGGAAAATAGATTCCGTGATGTAAATATATTTTATGTTATTACAGCCTTGTATATTGTAAAGGGCAATGTAACCGTCAATTATTTATTAGTATATAAAAAGTCACCTTGGAATTCTATGCCCTTTTATAAAAGATCTTGGCCTGCAACCTTGTGCTTTTCCATTAGAATGAATCTCCTTGATGACTATTTTTTGAATATCCTTATAAATAACATAGAGGGTACATTGCCCTCTTTATATCTTGTCTTGTACAAGCTACGTAAAAAATGTGTCTTTTCCGGAAAAAGGTGTCATGCGGTTTTATTTGCAGCATTAGAGTTTTTGTAGTTCATATGTCATCTACGTTTAGAAGAACATTAACACCAATTAACGCAGCAATTTATCTAAGCGGTCATAAGATCAGTAAACATCAGTCGGGATTAGTTTAACAGAATCCCAGCTGCAGTTTAATACAGACTTAAAACACTGTTCATAAATTTGCATCATTTCGGGGTCTCTATGCTCCGATGGTCATGACTTCACTCCTCCTTATTCCCTAACCGTCAGATTTCCATAACGAAGAAGTGACTGGCTTTACTGTGATTTTGGAATGAACAGTCGGCTTACGCCAAGCAGGAGCCCTGCCAACGACCCTCTAATTCGCCACTTCAATCTGGCAAAGTGAAAGTGGTAAATGAGACACAGTACGCCTTGGTGAATTTTCTACTTTGTCAGACTCTGATGCTTGATGAACAGGCAAATCGCCTGAGTATGCAGGCATAAAGTGGTGTGAAGCGCTCCATAAGTCTATGGCTGTCGTAAACTGTCGAATTGGTCTCGAATTCGCCACATCGCACAGTTTGCTAAATACCTGAATATGGGAAATTGGCGAATAAATGTGAATTGACTGTGAATAATTAGCCGTGTAGAAGAAGCCACGTGCGAATGGCAAAACATGTTCGGAGCGTAGTGCACCGATGGGAGAATCTGACAATGTACTCTTAATTGGTAGGGTGCCTTCATTTCTGTCTCTCAGCTTCACCTACCTCATGCTTCTATTAAGGGAACGGCTAATTATTGACAGTCACACCGAAGCTTATACAACTTAGCGCTACAGTTTATACCTTACTATACGTCCCCTAAATGGTTTTCTTGGGTTCTGTGCATTGTTGAACCACAATGAGTAAGTTATACTTTTGGATGATTATTGGATTAAATAATGTGTTGAATAGACCCATGCACCCCTGGTTTGTTGTGAAGCTTGTGTCATCACACGTTATAAATATGTTTATTCAGTCCTTATAACTTTGTACAGATAGTATACTCTACTGTCCTTATGTGTTTTTAATTGCTTTTAAATGTATATCAAATACAGGGTAATTGTTATAATTAACACCATTCGTTGTTTTGGGTGTGCCTATCTGGGAAACTTTTCTCTCTGATGTGTTTGATTTACCAAAAATGGGTCACGTTTTAAAATGTGCCAAATCTTTCTAAAAAATAATATGTATATCGCCCTGTTGTGTGTTATAAGTTATACTGAGACATAAGGTATTAACGTAATGATTTTTTAGGTTTTAAAATCAATAAGTATTTTTGTTACTAGATGTCATCATGCCTTTTTTTCTGTGTCTAAAGTATATTTTGGAAAGTCTCTGTGTATAAATCTCTAAATTAATCCCTGTGTGGTTTTACATTTTTTTCCCCTATTTTTAAATACTGCCTTGTGGGGATCCCATGTCTCATTGCCAAGAGCAAAAACTAGAATAATGTAAAAAGCTGTTCGTTGGTGTGGGCTTGCGAAAGAGATCAGAAACAAATTCATTACCATGTTTCTGAATTTGTACAGCAACAAAAAAAATTCTACCTTATCTCTGGAAATCTAGTATGTGAAAAACATCATTATTATTTAGGATCTCCAAAAAATCCTCTAGAAGATTTCTATGGCCCAGCAATAAAGGATGCCACCGTCCTATAAAGAAATAAATGAGAAAGTGCATATTTAGCCCCCTTGGCTCTACAGGATATCTGTAAATATTATTTCTTATCAAAATAATGGTAGGGAAGTATAAATTGCAATAGTGATTACAAAATATCATGGCGGGACACGTGAGTACGTTCATCCATTGTCAGAATGTAATGTACTGCCTTATGTCCAAAATCATGTTTTCTTTTTGTATACAGGGATTCCACATCACAGGTTAAAAGGAGAATCAGAAATATGGGGTCAACCAACAGAAGCTCATTACTGTTTAGGAGATATTTTGTCACCTGACTCACCTTGTCTCACTGAGTAACAGGACTCTGGTTCTTAGGGTATGATGATACACGATGATGTATAATGCGTGTTATGCTAGTCAACTCCCTAAA
Organism: Pipa carvalhoi; assembly: GCA_021901965.1. NCBI lineage: Eukaryota > Metazoa > Chordata > Amphibia > Anura > Pipidae > Pipa > Pipa carvalhoi. The sequence continues at coordinate 6,069 of JAKJJM010069860.1, forward strand.
ATAACATCTTTTTGCTTACTATATCAAATGCGCCTTAAAATTGTAATAAATTCACACTGAAATCTCAACTAATCTCAGCTCATTTCCATAATGCATTCTATTTTTATGGAAAGGCATCAGAAGGACATACCATTTCTCAGTCATGGCAAAATGGACATGAGACTTCATCCAGATGAGACTGCATCCAAGAATAACTCTTCATTCAGTCTATATGGCAACTTCCTTAATCGGGACAGTATCAAACACAGACAAAGGCATGACGCTGAATTATGCCTCAAGGTTCAGTATTTAAAGAGCCTCTAGTCATACTAATTTTGTAACATTAGACAAATGCGATGATGTTAGAAACATGACCGCACCCCTTTAGTGATACTATTTATTCTGCTTTGGAGCACACAGCCATGTCCTGAAAGGCTGTAAGGAATGGCCAGGAGATTATCTGCAGTTCCCTAAGTCAAAAGAAACATTTTCATCCACAAGGTTTATCTTCCACCCAGTGTATATTTTCAGTATATTTACATGTTAACACTATGAACTGTTTGTTAGATTTGCAAGAACTAAAGTGCAAGAATGTATTTTTCAAAATATTTTTATTGGAATAAAAAGATAATTTAATCAAATTTTAAAAAAATAATGTATTCCGTCTGATGATCATATAACATTACATTTTGTGTAATATCCCTGAATGGCATTTAATGAAGCTAGCAATTACAATTGACATTTTCTTTCTTCCTTTGAACAATGTTTAGAATAACATAATTAAGGCACAGTAAAAAAAACAACAAAATACATACAAGGGAATATATTAACAGAACCAATCATTTTGTTGAGGTCTAGCAACTCATTGCAACCAATTAGCAGTTATCAATCACTGGTATAGAGTAGATAGAGAAGCCAGCCTTCAACTGGTTTCTATAGATTCCTTCTCCCTGTTGATACATTCCCCCATTTGCTTTTATAATCAGGTATACATTTCCTTTTGTGATCTCTGCAACTTTTCTAGAAGAGAGGTCCTAATCTTAAACAGCAAACAATACATTGATGACAAAAGCCCAGGCCTATCATAGAAAAGTCACATATGTTATGTTATATTGTTCTTTTGTTTATTCTTTGATACTCTACTATGATCATCTGATTATTGAACATAGCCTCAGAAGATATTGTCATGAGCAACTGCAAAGGATTGCACTCATGAACTCATCATTACAAGGACTAAGAGTTGAGAAACAATGAACAGGCAATAGACTATAAGCATTTCAAATCCTCAACCACCCTTACATTTATTAGAAGTTCATAGTAAACTTAACAATCCTGTGCCTCTCTGTATCAATTGCTTTACAATCCCATGATACCTTATAAATAAAATAAATATATAAATACTGTACAAGTAATGAAACCAATCACTTTATAGAAACGATACGTTTAATATTTAAATACCAATGTGTTTAAAGCATTTTCATAAAGAACAGGCATTGTTATACTGAACAGGATATAATGCTAAGTGACTCATGCAATTGGAAAGTCCTAATTATTATTTGTTTAATGTATACACCAAAGATAATCATAGGTTTTATTCTCTGCATGTATAGGCAGAATTCCCCCTCCACACACTCTGCAATTAACAGTTTGTCTAGACGAATAGATATTTTTTTTATGTGTTAGAGAACACATCAGCTCATTGGATCAATGGTCTATAGTCCATTGTTTTTGAGCCGAAGACAAATCAATCAAAGAATGTTAGGAACTAAACACTGTAATCTAAGATACTAAATTTGATTCTTGTTAAAATCTTCCAGCATCCTCTTACTTGAAGTAATACTTGAAGTTGTTGCTGATGGATAGCTTGATCTGAAAATGACTACAGGCAAATATTCCTCAATTTATTTTTTTTCATATATAATTCTAAACATTGCTGTGAAAAAAAAAGAGTTTTTTACTAAAATGTGAAACCTAATAAAAGGAAAGCAGTTTACTAATTTGAAATGTTTTTTTAATTTTGACAATTATCCTGCAGTACAGATACTTCATCCATAAGGAAACCTGTGATATCATTGGGGCTTAGCTGTGTTCTAGAACAGACTTGGGCATTGTACGGCCCGTGGACCACATGTGGCCCTCTTACTATCTTTGACCGGCCTGTGTGAGTCTGCGAAAATTGGGGGGGTGGCATAGCCAATTGCCATAGGTGCCAGCAAGTTAACTATATTACTCTGGCCCTCTAACACTATTCCAATTTCTCATGTGGCCCCATGGGAAAATTAATCGCCCACCCCTGTTCTAGAATGTTGAAAATATAAAACCTGAGCTACTGAACAACTGAACTGTAGATACATTCCAATAGTAAATGTAATTATATCTAATGAACTCCAGCACTAAGTTTAATGCTGACTATCAAATACACCCCATAAAATATTCCTAGGTACAGGAATTCCTAGGTACCCTCAGGAACAAGTGTTTTCTTAATCATAGAAAGATGGAGAAGTTTTTCATTTTCTTATACTACTTCTAGTGCAAAAGGAACAAAATAATTTAAACAGAAAACAAAACATATATAGGCTCAACTCATACAAGAACAATGATAGAGGTTTAGACTTTGTTTGAACCCTGGTCCTAATAAGCAAAGAGATCAATACGGCAAAGCAAATTCTGTTGCAGAGAAGCACAGCCAAGCCGAGGTCTTCTGGTATCCATTGTGCTGATTGGTTTGAATAAACCTACAAATGTTTATAATTAGGGAGAAAATTCTAATGTTGGAAAAGATACTTAAAGGACCCCTCAGACGTATTGGGTCCGCGAATAATGCCCATCGTTTGGAATTTTGTCTTGGTCCTTGCACTGTACATACACAGGCCTTGGGATAGAAGATTCTGAGCAAGAATCAGTGCTATCATTATCGTAATATGGGTATGGCCAGCAAAAAATGACCCCTGGAATTAGTAGGAAGAGTATAGTGGGCCAGCCAAGGACAACGGCTTCACCAATTTCTTGTCGCTGAATTGTTTTGCAGACAGGATTGTTTATTGCTATGATGATGTTAGCAGTTGTCCAGACTATTGGAATAAAGACAAGGATTGCTGACACTATGAGTATGACTCCAGCTGTTATATATAGACAGTGTTTGCTCCCTCGTTTTCCTCCGCAGCAGTAATTAATAAGAAATGAAATCAGGGCAATGATGATTGCAATTATGGAAAGGACAATAGCAAAAGACATTAGCACTCTGCCAGTTTTTAGGTCAGTAGTGATGGACACTTGAGTATCGTATCCTCCGCACTCCATGCTGCTGAGCTGTTGTGACACACAGGTCACCCACAAGCCATCCCAACGACTTAAGAATTGTCCGTCAATACGCTTATTGCAATCCATCGCATTACCTTCTACCATGTAAGACACTCTCCACTGAGCCATGGATGTGACTATGATGGTAAGGATCACACCAATAAACCCCAGGATGATTCCAAGAATATGCACAATGAAGAATGCCATGGTTCTTCAGCTGGTGATGGACAACAGCAAAGTTCTTTAGAAGGAAAGAAAAAAAGCTGTATCAGCTCTGCTTGCACTCTTATTCCAGCTCCACTCTGATTCTTGGCAGTTCTGTATTTTACTTCATCAAAGATAATCACAATTGTGGATCGGAGACAACTGCTCTGGATATCTGTACGTGGGAATTTACAGGAACAAACTGTTACAAGAACTGCTTTCGGGATTCTTTTTATACGGAAGCTTCACGTGTAGCACATTGCCTCATCATAACATTCTCCAGAGGCATGAGTAAGAAGCTCAAATTACTCAGTAATAAAAAAAACTGCAAAGTGGAGCCAAAAAAAGAGGCACACGTTCTCTGTGGATGTTATTTTAATACCTAAAACAATCCTAGTTAACATAATTATGAAACGGGATATTATGGCAAAACAGACATAGAAAAGGATTTGGGAATTTTAGTTAATAGCGACCACTGTCTAGCAGCAGCTGCCAAAGCAAATAGGATCATGGGGTGCATCAAAAGAGACATAGATGGACATGACGAGAACATAATTATATCACTTCACTTTCGTCAGACCACACATGGAATATTGTGTGCAGTTTTGGGCACCAATGCACAAGAAAGATGTGGTTGAGCTTGAGCGGGTTCAAAGGCGGCTACTAAAGTAAATAAAGGAAAGCACAAACTATGATATGAAGAAAAATTGGGCTCGTTTAGTCTAAAAAAAAGAAGATTAAGGGGTGACCTAATAACCATGTATAAATATATCAGGGGTCAGTACAGAGATCTTTCCCACAATCTATTTATACCAAGAACTGTAAATACAATAAGAGGGCATCCTCTGCATAGAGGAAAGAAAGTTTCTGTACCAGCATAGAAGGGACTTCTTTACTGTAAGAGCAGTGAGGTTATCGAAGAAGTTGTCATGGTTAATTTCATTAAAGAGTTCAAAAGGGGTTTGGATGCTTTCCTTCAGTGTAAGAACATTACAAGTTATGGTACTGGATAACTGGAGGT
>JAKJJM010069900.1:0-12768 GCA_021901965.1 Pipa carvalhoi
GTGTGACTGAAACTAGATTGTAAGCTCCATGGGGCAGGGACTGAAGTGAATGATGAATCTCTGTAAAGCACTGCGTAATATATCAGCGCTATATAAATACAATATCAAAATCCGCAACTGCGACAATTCTCTCATTATAAAGTTGCGACTGACAACATTTCCTTTGTAAAGTCGCGACTGCGACAATATCATTATAAAGTTGCGACTGTCTTTAGCTGGCGAATTTGCACCTTTACACAACAATTTGGACTTTAGAGAATATCCCCCACAGTATTAGCAAACGGTCATAGAAAGATACAGATCTCTGAAGGTTTACATCAGCGGTTCTCAAGCTGGGGGTCGCAGAACCGCTGCTCTGCCATCCCGCTCCGCAACTCCCTTTATATAAGGGTTGTTGTGTGATGACGTTGCGCCCAAACGTCATCACGTGACGCGCATACGTGATGACGTTTGGACGCAACGTTATCACGTGGCCAAGCACACCCCCGCAATGACGTCATTGTGGGGGTAGCGGTTCTCAAAAGGTTGAGAACCGCTGGTTTACATCAACTGCAGCAGTGTTGGTTATAAATATATTCTATATAGTGCTTAGCCAAACTGCCACATTGCAAAACGGTATTTTGTAACGTATGAACAAGTCAACAAAATAATTACTGTTTATCAGTCACTAGGTTACTTGTTATACAGGTTTTCTATTCGTGCAAATTGTCTAAGAGTATACATTACAGGGCACAGTCTTCATAACCCGATCCCTAATCCATAAACCCTCATTTTAATCTTCTTGCTGTTTTGTTCTCATTTAAAAAGAATAAGTTTTATGTTACTCATAATGTATATAAAGTAGACACCTTGACACTTGTCATGGAAACCAGGTAATTTTTTTTTTTATTTATTATTATTCAATAGAAGAAAAGGGTAAAAGTGCAAAGTTACTTTTTTGTTACAAAACTGGTTTCTTCTGCTCCAGGAAAAAAAAAAAAAACATGATTTTTCTACAAAAGAAAGCACAATCTTTTTCTATATTTACACTAGACCTTTCTGCATATACATTGGAGGAACTGCAAAATATGCAACACTAATATGCAAAGGGTGAGGGCACCTTCATTTAACTCCTTGCACTTCCTGCTGGGTAAGCTTCGTGTGGCAGTGAAGGAGTTATGCATCGCGTGCCTGTGGCTTTAGCAACTTTCCTGTCCCTGTGTTACACCTCGGCCCCAAACTAAAATTAGGGCGTCTCCTCCGTTACTCTCATTAGGGATATTGCATCTGTCAATCATCATTTTATATACCTGTGCTAATTACAAACACTTGTACATTAGAGGGAAGTAAATGATATTAGCCTGTCAGGAAAGCTACCTGGGTAGTTTATCTTTCCCTAAACCAGTGATGGTCACAATCAACTTAAGTGTCTGCAGCAGAGTCACATCTACATATATGTACAATTGGGAGCTTGTGTCCTTAAAGTAAAATATTAGACATAAGCGACTAGCCAGTTTTAGCTAGAATTTTCTGCCGACGGGCACTTTTATAAAATATAATTGGAAACCGGAAGGCTTATGTATTATACATACATAGCTAAATGCCTGTGTTAAGTACATGCTGGGATCCCAGAATTATTGCAGCACAGATGCAGGCGGCTATTGGACGTACAACTTTGCAAGAGTAGATTTACCCATGGGAAAGTAGGAAGGATGCATTCAAAATGGCTACCAGCAGCTGAACCAGGCAGCACATGATTTGCTAAAAAACAAAGTAAGATCAATAAAGAGTTGTGTATAGAGGGAACTTTGTGCATATGCTGAATTGCTTGTCAAATTGGAAGAACATCTATAACACAGTAAAAAATAAATTAGAATTTATGAGACCTGTTATTCAGTTAGCCATTAACCCTATCACCCCATTGATAGAATTGGAAGATGCAGTTTGATAGGAGGATTCCCGGATGGGTCATTGGCATTGAAATTCAAACATTGTGTAAGAATTACCCGCAGTCATATATATGTAACAGTTTACTAGACTCGGCCAGGACTTCCCTATTAAGTACACAGTGCTTCTACTATGTTGTATTTAGACCTGAGGGAGGGGTTCTGCTATGGATGGCAGCAAGGGATATAATGGATTCCCATGCTCTCATCAGTCTATCAGTATTTAAATCTAATTAACCTTCACCCAGTGTAGGCATTTCCAATGAATGACTTGACAACAGTCAGCATTAAAAGATGTACTAAGTCAGCTCTATACACTCTAGATACTGCCACTACATTTCTTTCAGGGCAAAAAAAGGTGTGCCACTCACCATAAATAGGGGTGGTGGAATTACTAATGAAGCCTACATACTGCAATGCAATGATTCCATTACAATGTCCAATTAGGTGATATTGATGAGTGAGTGAATGCAATATGCAACATGTGACTCCTGATAGCAAGCATTCAAGCCAGGCAAGAGTTCATCATTTACACCTGCTGCAAAACCTCAGGCTGGCTGTCAGGAGATCTTTTATTTTTACTACCTGTGTGTTTGTTCAGTGGGATGCTTCAGTCCCCAGAGAGAAGCAGGTTGGCGAGGAGAACATTATCTGATACAGATTTGTGCACAGGGAAACAATCAATACACAAAAAAATGTATTGTTTATCTAGTATGTGTTTCAAAATGTTTCATATTCAGCAGCTTCAATTCATAAGTCAACAAACAGTCGACCAGCCATTCTGATAAATACACTCCCATGCTCAAGACAATTGCTCTTCTCAACTTTTATGCAACAATTCCCAAGCCACAGCATAAACCATAAGTGCTGTTTACACAAGGACGCAATTTATTCCATCTAGAACTTGTGGCATTGCCCACAAAGAGATGGCATCTAAACACACCACAACCTTTACCAGATAACTTCAATGAAGTGTGTAGTAATCTACAGCTCTGCATTCCTAGGGCCACGTTCCCAAAGCTCCGAATGTGCCCGTGCCAATTTGTGCGAAGTGCATGAGGCCAAAACTCTGCCTGTTCTTGAAGTGCATGAAGCGCGTCCGCGACAATTTCAGCGGCGCGCCTCATGCACTTCACGGAAATGAATTCGCACGGGCACATTTGGAGCTTTGGGAATGTGGCCCTTAATGTGCAATAAATAGATAAAGTGTCTTTTCTGTAAAGCATATAGTAGTAAATAAGAAAGGGTCTGGACATTCACTGGATCTGTTTTAAAAGGTGAAACGTCCTTTACCCTGTGTCTAAGTGATCAGGAGATGGATTACTTTTAATGCAATTTTATTACAAAGCACACATGTTTTTTTCATTGAACGTATAATTCTAAGTTCTCTAAAAACACTCATTGTTTGAGAGTAGTAGTTGTGTACCTTGCTCTAATACAATGCTTGCGCTCACAGAAAGAGCGCAGTATATTCTATTTATTGCACACCTTATGACTGCTCTACTAACAGTGGTACAAATAGTACTGGAGGGTGCAGTTCCTTTAAACCAGCATTGCCCAGTTACATTCCACTGCATTTAGCTACATTTCATGTAGAATTGTGGAGGCTGCATTTATAATGAAGGTATCATTATCCTGTATACTGAAGCAGTAGGTTTGTTTTTAACTATAATAATAGGTAAGGTTCTATTTAGTCATGGATGAAAACACTGGCAAATAGCATGCACAGAATTCTGGATTTGGCTGAATCCCAGCCTTACTGACATTTGGATTCTGTTCATTATGTCATCATGCACTCACGTGTGCAGGAATTAGGTCACTTACAGATCATTTTTCATTGTTAGAGACCGTGATCGATATGAAACATGCAAATCTAAATTCAGTATTTAGAGACATTTTCTAGAGGAGATGTAGTAGATTTTAAAAATAATGCGTTCAGCCCATTTCTAAATAGGAAACATTGGCAAGGCCTCTGCTACAGATTAACAGAATGATAGGGACTGCAATTCTATCCCAGAAGCCAATTGCTTGTTAGTTAATAACAGCTCCCAGCAGCCATTTCAGTGGAAACCATTGTTGCAGGACAGATAGTATATAATATGAAAGATTAAGATTACACTCACACAGCATTTCTACATCCTCCTCCTAAACATGGCTGTACGTCTGACTTTTCAACCATCTCAGTGATTATTAGATCACTATTGCTGAACAGTCTTAACCCTCCCATAAATTCTAGATCTACCTCTGCATGCAGAGACCTCTGTCCCTTCATCCCAAAATGGCAAAATCCACCTGACCTGTAAATAATCCATGCAATTTGTTGCTGGGTCCACACGTCTACGAGTCTACCGTGCAAAGAATAGAACAATTATGCACACAAATGTTCCAGAAGTCCCAAATGACACTGCATACTGCGACCATACCAGCATAACCAAGTACATCGATGCATAATGTCGGATGGCGTATCCTAGACGCGTAATGAAAAGTCTTTATCGTCCTTGCTCAGCCCGGACTTTATTCTCCGTGATTGAGTCTTTTTTTTTTTGTAAAATATTGTTTTTTGCTTTTATACATTTCATTTACAAGTTTGTCTTTTTGATTTAAATCCTCCTCAGATTTGCAACACAAAAAGCGTTAAATGTCTGTGGCAACTGAGCTATGAGCAAGTACCAGAAGCAAGAGCCAAGCAGAAAAAAGGTGGATGAGGAGGGGAAAAAATATATTTATATATAGATATATTTCTATTTCTTCGATGTGTCTCCAGGGTAATATTAACAGAAGGCACGGGGGATCCACATCTCATTTTTGCTCCTTAGCAAACCTGCAAGAGACAAGAATAGATGTTCAAGTTGTCTGTAGCCTACATTGGCTGTGTAGTCTAATTTATCAAGATGCAATGTTAATTTTATTAGGTAGAAAAATCCTCCTTCCAAAAAACTCTACTATTATACATGATGATTACTCTACTTTAAGTACTCTCCATAACAAAAAAGGGTGCATTACACCACTGGAATACTGCACATATGTAGAGAGCAAGGCAAGTAGGACATTCCCAGCACTTGTGCCAACATACCTAGAAGCAATTCTAGTTGCCTGCTACTAAGAGAGCATGATAAATTCAAGATGGACTCCACACCACTGTAATGAGAAACACACATACTCACTTTCTGGTCAGGAAGCATGGGACTGCCTTGAAGTGGATTGTTCTGAAGGGGATTTAAGTGGCTGTTTATGAGGCCTGTGGGACGGTCGTGTTCACAGAAGATGGTGCCATTGACATAGTGAAATCGGTCTCCGGGTACCAGTCTGTTCCTACACGTTGCACATGTGAAACACTAAGGAAGGAGATGATCACAGATGTACTGCATAATGGATAAGTCATAATAAAAGTATACAACGCACAGGAATAAATTCAACAAGAAAACTCTTGTTTCTCTGTTAGGATGTCAGGTCTGCAGATCCCAATGCACAGCTCTAAAAAATGATTGGTGCATTTTAATAAATATGGATTCCAGATCTGGCATCTACAACAGTTATTGGCTGAATTAGTGGATGTGCACCCAGGTTCAGCAACAGAAGTCTTTGGCCAAGGATACTTTCAGATGTGGCTGAATTGTGCCTCTTTTCTGTATGCCGTTTGATCTCTAGGCACAGAAGTATAATTATGGATACTGTATTCTAGATACACACGTTGCCAGCAAACCAAGTGGGAATAACACTTTGTGGCAGAATAAATACAAGACAACATATTTATTGGAAGGAGATACTGAAATCTTCATGAACAAAACCTTATTCCGGTTTCCCATCAGAGAATCAAAATTAATAAGTATCCCCACCCCTTCAGCTGGCACAGAATAACTGATAAATACCAGCTCCGACTTGTTCACAAATGAATACTAGACACGCACAACAAACACTTTCAATAAATGTAATATTGGGCAGAATAGGGGTTGCTGAAAGTTTACTCCCAGCGTCCCGAGAAGACAACTGAATGCCACAGTGTTACATTTGCAAACATGGACCAGAGGAAGTAGAAAATAATATCACTGAATGTTCCTGGCACAGCTTACCTTTAAATGATAAACGCTGCCCTGAGCTCTCATCACCATTTCACTGGCAGGGATGGACTGGCCACATGCGCTACAGGCCCCACTGTTCCCAAACAACCTGCCAAACACAAAGGGGAACAATACATTTCAAATAGATTCTCTAACACATTGTTATGTAGCTGTAAGGGTTATACGGGCAACTAAGGGATTCTGAAAATAATCACATAACACAAGTAAACTATTTCCTATCTGGGAAACAGGATTCTGTACCATGCTGTAAGTCAAGAATTTTCCCACACGCAAGTTAAAGGATTGGTAGCACCCAAAAAATAAATCATTTGTATGTGTATTGCATCTATTCAAATACAGCACTTGTAAAAATGTTATATTTCAAGTACAATACATGAATTTTTGCTGTCTGTTTATCTTTAGTGATAGCAGCCATGTTGTTAAACAGACCTGTGTTGCTTTAGATAATACATAGTAAATGGAACAATTCCACACACTGCTCTTACTTCTGCTTGACACAAGATCCCTCTCTTCTGAATCACAGTGAAGTGAAAGGTTCATGCCATGCACTACTGCCTACTGTAATGCTCTGCCAGTATATGCCTGTCTAGCTGTAGGCAGTATTGGATAGGGAACACACACATAATATACATAACTGCTAAAGTGGAGATTACCCATGATGTATAGTGGGGGTTAATTTATCCATTTACTTTACTGAATCTCCTGTGGTCCCCAACAAATATACCATAACTCCTAGCCAATGTACCCTATAGACTGGGCCTGCCACTTTCCAAACACATGCAAGAAAGGAAAGGGAATTTACACAGAAGCTTTCTCATCTCGCTTTAAAAAAAAATTCTATTAAATGAGCTGCTCTTTTTATGAAATGTTTTCCCTCAGTCTCCTTGAAAATCTCGTCTGAATCGGCCATGTAATTGATGTGAGTTTGCCTTTAATATCCTGTTCCCTGGCTCTTTGACACAATCCTACTGCAGCCGCCTAACTGCCGTCCAATCTAATAAAAGAGCACCATAATGAATTTTCGATCTTAATTTAAACAGTAATTTAAGTGGGGAGAGGAGGGGAGGGTTGGAGAAGAAAGCCCTGTTTTTTTTTTCTCCCTCCAATTTAAATTTGTCTCAGGGAGAAAAGGAGTTGGGGGAAGGGGAATGGACAGCGAGGCTCCAGATTTAGGAGAGGAGCACTATAATGTACTGGGAAGTTTGGCCTGCTAATTAGGCGATTGTGGAATGCGCCCGGTACTCTGTGCACCATTGTCTCACGGGCAGACATACTTCTGCAAAGCAATGTACGCAGGCACAACACTATACTCTGTGTTGATGGAAAATCTCCATCCAAAACAAGAGGAGGATTTAAAAACGCCATGCGGAAAACTTGTTTCCCTTCCTCTGATGCACAAACAGATTCATTTGCTCGAAGTAATATCCAGTAACAAACTGTCATATTGAATTGTAAGCTGTTAAAATAAGAGTTATTGAGAATCGATAAGCCCAGTCCAGTTGTGCAGTATAATTAATTAGGCACCTGGGGAGTTAGGTTATATGTGCGGTGGGCATTGGCTTTATAAATTAATCTTTCACCATCCCTGCCACACACCACTGCTAAGCTATAGCAATAGTGTTAGCCTGCATCCCTCCAGATCAGGTCAATAACTCCCAGCATTCTCAGCACAACCTCAACAGTTGGTGGATGTTGAGTGTTAAAGTCCAGAAGGTGCATTTTTTTTCCAAAAGGTGTCATAAATTAGGCCTGGTCTCTTCCATCATACAGCCATGCCTCTAGCCTTACACATTGTATCAGCACAAACAATTCCCTGCCCTCATTCCTGCTATACTGCTTCCACTGGGGTAAATTAACCTGTTATCTTTAGGTCCGGGTCACAAAAGCGTTAGAATACGCTGCGCTTTTACAGAAGTGCATCCCGAAAAATACTCTGGCAAATCTTAGGGACGCGCTTTTCTATTGTACTTACCGGACGCAGTGTGAATGCTCCCTCGGCATTCGCGGCTTCTATCTGGCCGCATTCTTCGCATTGCATCGTACATGCGCTGTGTATTCTAACGCTTGTGTGAACCAGGCCTTAGACTATATAAAGGGTTATCTGCTAAACACCCTATGCCTCTGATCTACTGCAGTTCAATTGACACCTGGGTCACAGTCCATCTCCAGAATACCCAATACTGCTCCATTACATGCTCTTTACATGGCAGCAGCATGCTGGGAACTTCAGACGCAGGGTAACTTGCAGGATAGGGCTTTCAAGGTAGTGTCATCCACTTAGGCCAGATAGGGAACTTCCAGTAAGCAGAGGGCTTGTCAGGCTGCTTGATAACTGAATACACTAAGCAATGTAATAACAGGTTTACCTGTGGGCTAGACTCATGTGTTTTGGGGTATGATTAAAGATGGAATCGTTGGACACATCATATAATGGACTGACCAATCCTTACAGAGTATGGCTTTACCAACACTGCATCAACACATACTGGGCACCTAATGCCTCGTCTTGTCCTGATCTTCAAAGCCAAATCATAAATTCAAATTTAATTAACGCCGAAGTGGATGAGTTAATTGTGAAAGTGGTTAGAGGTCTTTACAAAACGGTCCATAGTGGAGAGGTCTTATTAAAGCAAATGAAAGCAGTTACTGGGTCTCTAGATTCCCAGATTAGTACATTTCAGAGAAGCTTCTAAACAATTTGCTTCCCAGCAGCTTGACTGTGAGTAAGATTCAATGTAAAACACAGATACAAAGATTTGGAAATACTCAGCCGTGTTATGTGAGCTTGCTATTGGACCCTTTCACTGCCAGGTGCTGCAAGACCCAGCAGTGCATATGTAACGCATCAGTGGCCCTGCCCTGCAGAGATGGAGTAATAAATATAGCCCCAGGGGGCGAGATGGACTAATAATTTTGGAGCTCTCTGGGGCCCTCCCGGCGAGGAACGGAATTGAACTTAATAGAAAATAACAGGAAGTTAATTGATGCCATATGTTTTAGTAATGCCATGAGGGAACTTCACCTGCCAAGGGAAAGGTTTAGAGGGAGGGGGCTTGTGTATAAGCTTTTCATATCCAATGACGCTTTTGTGTTGATGCAAGTGAATCACAGGCTGATGGGAAGTAGAATTCACATTCTACTGATGGACAAGACCAAGCTGGGCCCACTGGTGCCTGCTAGTGTAACAGCCAAAAGGACACAAATGTCATTAGCGTTCATACATGAAATATGCATCCCCTGCGTCGTATCTACACAATAAAAACATTACCAACACGTAGCCTCTGAATCTAAAGCTCAAATTAAAACAAAGTGGTTGAGGCTTATACGATAAATCATGCACACACGGAAGCAAATTAGAGGCCTCCAAAACATAGGTTTACAAGTGCTGCAGTAAGATGACAGGTATTGCAAAATAATTACTCTTCAGGTCACTGTTTGCAACCAGTGATTTTTATCACAGTTATTCAGGAGCTAAAAACAACGAAACCTTTGTTAAACTAACACTTCCCTTACAATAGCACCCAGCATCATTTATCCAACGGAATGCAGAAACCTCCTGGAACCCATCACCCATTTGTCCAAAACTGTATCTTTTCCTCCTGTCTCTAGATACAATCGTTTCCCCTGAATCAGCTTCCTCCCATATACATTACTATCAATACCTCCTTATCTTATAACAAATCAAAACCTACATCTGCCAGAACATACTCTTTGGTGATGACTGATTACTTTACAGCCCCTTTCTAATTTATGGAATAATTGTATCACAAATGGACGCATGACTAAGCTGGTTTTCCACTTCATTTGGACACCGTTGCCTTTAATTTGGCCACCTTACACTAACTTCTAACATGCAGTTGCTGAATGATGCTTGTTGCACTCATTAGCCCAGATACCATTGCAGGATCCAATATTTATATCCTACTGTATGGTGAAAGAAGATCTACTGGTGGCAAGCAATAGCTACACATTTCTCAGGTTTCCCCATCAGTTAAGAAAAACATTCATCCGGAGAGAAGCAAAGATGGCAGATGTGTGTTTTGTACTTACCGAATATAGTCATTCCGACACAGAATCATGCCACTTTTTGTGTAACAGGTTGTGCCAATCTCGCCCAGCTGAGCTTGACAGCATGAACATTTGAGACAGCGTGTGTGCCAATATCGTTCCATGGAATAGAGAAGGAAACGGTCCGCTATCTTTCCTCCGCAGCCGGCACAGGCTTTGGGTGGAGATCCGTTGCTGCTCACAGCCGTAGTGGTAGATTCGGTGGTCCGGTTATTCACCATAACTAATCCTGACAGAAGGAAAAATAGGTCAAATGGATATCAAAGCTGGCAGGAGGTACAGATATATTCAATTTTCTACTCCTTGCACAAACATTTGGCTGTAACTGGGGCCTAAATTACATTAATTCCTCATAGAATGGAAGGAAACTTATAGACTATTCAACATTGCGAGCCTGCAGAAAGATATGTGCGGCCTTGTTCACTAGTGTGCACATGGTGATGTCTGTGTGCGTGTACATTTATTTGTGCAAAGTCCACACCACATGGAGTTAAGAGTATGTGACAGACACTGGAGTAATTGCCCCCCAAAAATAGGCACCTGAACCACTAACAAAAATTCAATTGTCTGAATCTTTTCAATCAAAGAGAATTTAGTGTGTATCCATTTCTATTTATATTTGATTGTAAATAGCTCTGTGTGAAGAATCAAGACACTTTTCATATGTAAATAATACCTCTACAATTCACAAGAAACGGGTCAATATTTCAGACTTTATAAATGAATAAAACAGAATATTTCTGCATCATTTTGTTTTTAAGCAGGGGACTGAACTCATTGCTTTAAGAGCTCTGAGAGACAAGTCAGACAGGGTAAGAGGTTAATACACAGATCTCTTCTTACCACTGTGCAAGGAAACATAGTAAGTGATTGGAATAGCCACTCAGCTCAAGTACCAGAAAATAGCTTATTACTGAGACACATCCCAAGGGACCCCCCACTAATCACCCCCTCCCACAGCCTGCACAGTCCGAAGGAATGAAGACTTTATTCTGCTTTTATTAATAGATCTATGCTGCGTCAAGCACGCAACCCTAAGCATGTGCCGGTGTCTTCACTGGCCCCACATAGGGACAATGTACAGTGCCGCTACTTATATTATATGTTTAATCTGAGCCCCTCTTGTTATTTAACTCATAGGGTTACTGGTAGATAGAGATCATCAACTGCCCCAAAGAGCTCAATAGCACCAGAAGACAGATAATACATACGGATTAGGCCTTGCCAATATGCACCCTATGCATAGACTTGCACCTCGGGCCTAACCAATCACACTGCAGTTATGGAGTTATAGCAAAACTTGCAATCAATCAAAACTATACAACAATGTAAACGGGAAACATTAGACAATGGTATTCAAGAATAATTTATAAATTGTAAAAGAATGAAAGGCTCATTTTCTGCACGTGCCCCACTACTTTCCTTATTACTAAAGTGATGTGACAGTAGCAGAACTATCCACTCATAACAGCACAAATGATGTGTTGACTGGCCATAAAGTGCAGTTCCTACACTACCCAACAGGGGGAAGCAGCCAGCACCCATCCTGGAATGACTGAAAGGTTTAAATAAGTCACAAAGCAACCCACAATCAGCTGAGGTTTCTTTAACAGTCCCCCAAAAGCCAGAACACAAATCAAGTAGCAACAGTATAGATAGCACAGGTTACTACAAATCCCAGCATTCATTCTGCTAATCTGGCAGGGGGGCTGACTGCTTTAGATCTACAAAAGTACAGGAAAAAGTTCTAAAAGCACTCACACACACAGAGGAAATCTATCTATATATATTCATACACGTTGTGCTACTGTCCTTTCCAAGCAGTAACCGTTGAGAGAGGGGGACATTGTCCAGTACATACCATAGTTTCCTGTTTATTAATTAAGCTCAGATTTGCACATAATCCTGTAAAGTCACCCCAGACTTGTTATGGCCACTCTATGGATAAGGCTGTAATTTAGCTCTTACACTCCCCACAATGATAACCCCTTTCACAAGTCAATAATGGGTTCAAATGTTTAGCGTTAGCAACAACACAAGTTTGTTAACTTTCCAGACAATTATTGGAGGGGCCATTTTACAGGGTTCATAGAACAATCTGGGCGCTCAAAGTTTATTCACTACTCATCTTTATCAATAAATGTCTCGTCCCAGACAGTGCTGTACAAATAAAACTATACACAAAACATACGCGTTCATCAAAGCGCCCTAATAACCACAAACACTCCGGGAGATTAATGGCGCAAGGCTGGCTCAAAGGATTCTGGGAGAAGTAGGCACACTAGCGAGCTTTCTGTACAACTTCCCAGGCAAAGCAGAATTTCACCAAATAACATGCATCTGGAATTATAGTTTATTGCAGCCGATATATGAATGGCAGTGCATAAAATCTAAATATACCAATTTTTTCCCTTCATTTTACCCTACTTAAAATAATAAGATTACTTAGATTGTAAGCTCTGCGGGGCAGGGACCTCCATCCTCTTGTGTCAATCATAAACTGGCACTTAAAGTGTTTTTATGCTTGTAAGTTACCTGCTTGTATTGTGCAATGCACTTTTCCCATGTCTATTATATTTGTGTTGTTAAATTGTACAGCACTGTGTAAATTTGTGGCGCTTTATAAATAAAATTATACATACAATTAAAAAAGTAAATATTTTCATACTTTTTGTGACAACATCCTTTTGTCCCCC
>JAKJJM010069901.1:0-10295 GCA_021901965.1 Pipa carvalhoi
ATTTGCTTTGGCAGCTGCCGCTTGGCACTGGTTGCTACAGTTCAGTTTATTATCTACTAGAACTCCTAAATCCTTTTCCATGTTTGTTTTGCCTAGTGTTTTCCGATTTAGAAAATAATCTAGACATGCATTTCCACTTCCCATATGTATAACCTTACATATGATACACATTTGATGAAGGGCAACCAAACCCAAAACATTTCATGGCACTAATAAAATGGTGGCAATGCTACATTCACATCTAATACGCTGAGTACTCTATTCTACGTTGTTTCATGTAGTTAACAGGACACGCAGAGGTACGGTGTTACCCATAAGCAGTTGTTGGGAACCCTCGTTATTTTCTGTGTGATAACCTTACATTTATCAGTGTTAAACCTCATTTGCCACTTTCCTGCCCAAGCCTCCAATGTATCTAGATCCATCTGTAATGAAGTACTATCCTCCTTTATATTAACTACTTTACTCAGTTTAGTATCATCTACAAAAATTGAGATTTTACTATGCAATCCCTCAGCCATGTCATTTATAAATATATTTAAGATAAGAGGGCCAAAAACTGACCCCTGGGGTACCCCACTATTAACAGTAACCCAGTGTGAGTAGTTCCTGGGGTACTGTCTGAAAAAAAAAAATCTATCTCAACCAGAGGTGAGACACGTGTTAGTATATAGCCCAGCATTTATTTATTACAAAGAAGATCTCTTCTACAAAGACCACACTAGGCATTCAACAATATGAAGTATCACTATATCACTAAACAAAGAAGCCTATCATTAACTGACAATGCACAGTGACTTATAGGTATTTCCATAAAAGCAAAGCATCCAGTTACAAAGTCAACTCATCCCCCAAATAATCCACCTGAGCAGTTTAAGAACCAGTAACCCCAGAAAAACAGTCCCATTTGGATTGTGATGGTAGTTATTACTAAACAATGCTGGTAAAAAAATGTTCTCTTTGAAGTTGAATTCCTTATTTGTGTTATTCTGACTTTGTTTTCCTTCCATGAGGTTGAAACCATCTTTTATCTGTTAAATTAACAAACTCACACCTGGTCCTATTGTTTCGTATGGAAATTTTAGATAATACATATTCATGAAGTGCCCCAGGAAGCCCAATTCATAACCAGCAACCTGCAATGAGAAGAAAAAAAACAAAAGCGATTAAAAAAAAAAAAAAATCCAGAATTCAAGTCCAAGCACTGCATAGGAATAGCCTCCATGTAAATCCAAACAGCAATTTTATTTTTCTGGTGTTACTGGTGCTTTATGGAACTGCTATCCCAACCTGTACAGGGTAGTGGAAAGTGTATGCCTGTCAGGGTGTATGGACAAAGAATGTTGAGGGACCTTGCCTATCACATACCCTACAGCAACTGGCAAGAAGGGAAGGGGTTAAAATTCTATATCCTATCCCCATGCCTAACCTATTGCCCCCAACCATCTTACATTTACTTTGGTAGGGCCCCTAAAATTACTGGCCTAAGCTCCAGCTCACCCACTTTGTGCTTCTAGGCTGAGGTTTCCGAGACCACCTAGGTACCTGAGGATTTTTGAAACCTGTTTCTGTTCTGTAAAAAGAAATATTTCTTGATTATAATTAACATCTGTGATTTCCCCAAAAGAGTCTGTTAATATAATAGTCTTGGGGGTCATCTTTAGTCCAGTGATCTTTCTAATCCATTTGTTTTGATCCTCTGCTTCCATTACAAGTAATCAAACACCGATTATGTGTGCACCTCCTGGACACTGCTGAAGCAATTGGCCTTCGGCTACTAACAAATGTAATGTAACGGGTATGTTCAAGCATTGGCTATAACACACTTCAACTAATAGGTCTCTACTTGGACCAGTTTAGGCACTAATCCCTTATACCTCCCTTGGAGCCCTGGATTTCTCATGCATTGGTTTCTGCTGTATGTACTACTAGGTTCCCTTAAGCATGGGGGTTAACTTACTTTCAGCAAACCATGAACAAATCGGACTCTTTGGTAGGTATGGTAGATCATAATTCCAAATTCACATGACTTCAACTGGCTTTTGTCTCCCATATACCTAAACTTCACTGGTCAATCTTTTACATCACTATAGGCAAAATTTACGAAACTCAAAAAAGTTGTTTTTGAGTTTATTCGATGTAAAAATGGGCATTTAGGGGAAACATTTCCATTGATACTTTTCAATTGATTTCCCCTCCCCAATCGAATTGTTTTGATCGTTTTTTTGATGGAAAAGTAGCTATACGTTACATAAATACTCTAGCTACTTTTCCATAAAAAAAAAAAATCGATCAAAACAATTTGAAATGTTTAGATCAGAAAAAATCGATCGAAAAAATATCGAGTTTAGTAAATTTCGCCCTTAGTGTTACCACTTGACTCTGACTACATGCCTTAATCCAGGGGACCCCAAATGCTATACCACAACCAGTCCGCGGGCCCCTCGACACTGGGACGCCTGATGGTGACGTGTGCACACGAAGCGCGTCACCGTCTTGGCCCCTCCCAGCAGTCCATCAAACCTTTTCTGGATTGGGGAACCGGTCACCGATCCGGAAAAGGTTGGGGGCCGCTGCCTTAACCCACCTACTCAGAATTAAAGTGCATCTTCAGCTTTTTTATATGCAACATCACTTTTTTGCCATTAGGTGGAGCACTGAGATCTCACATTCTAGATAAGGGGAAGTTCCACGGTGGAATCTTCAAACAAACAAACAGCAGATAAAACTCTATAGCTTAGAAAGGGCTGTAACTTTTTGGCAGATGGAAGGCTTTTAACTCACACACTGCTTTCCATGTTTTATTCTCTTTATTTTCCTGCAAAGGTTTGACGAAATATGAGGGCATCCTGCCTTATTTACCTGAATATTTAAATTTACTAAATTCTCTTATACTGCTTGGAAAAATAAAAATGGCCAAATACTTGCTTGGATTTACTAAGCAATACTTTTTGAACCAGTTATGGCTTACGAATAGGAGTGCTCTTATTTTTCCCAGCAGGATAAACCATTTAAAGCTAATCTAATCTGTATTTATTCTTATTTTTTTGTATATAGACGTGTGCAACTATTCACAATATTATCCCTTCAAGACCCAACATTTCCAAGCCTCATTACAGTAAACATAACCCACCCTCCATGACTCCATACAGTATTGATGCATTAACCCCAAATTAGCCAGCAGCCTGTCATTTGTTCCCATCCCACTATGGTAACTGCCCAGGGTCAGACAGGTCCACCAGAGAATCTTCCAGTGTGCCCCGGTATGGGGGGGCAGGCCTTGTAACATTGGCAGGTCCCGAGCTACCTCTAATTACACTAACACTTGGACAATTGGCTCTTCTGTAATGTCCTGCAAAACTGATATTTCATTATAATAGTTCTGGTGTATATGACAACTTTAGCTACTAAACTGTGGGCCCTTTACTCAGCTTCTCTGGTGGGTCCAAGACTCCTCAGTCTGACACTGTAACTACCCACTGAGTGTGCACTGATCCTAGCACTCCTAGTATATTCATTACTTGAGTAAAGAAGTGGCTGTTGAGAATACTACAACCTGCAGGGATATTATGGGCAAGTTACATCTTGATATTCCACAGTCATACTTCCAAGCTCATACAGAAACTCTATGGCTAAACTCCCCCTGTAATATCCTCTCCTTACTACAGGAATGGATATAGGGATATAGTGTGTGTATGTATATGTATGTGTAATATATATCTATATCGCTAGTTATGTACCTGTACAAACACCGTGACAATAAATTGAATGTAATCTAATCTGGGGATAGATTATCCACTATAGCTGATGGGGGATAAAACGGAAAGCCATCAATATAAAGTGAATAAGGGTGAAACTAGAGAAATTGGGGCATCAGACTTTTTTCTTTGGATGTTGTAACTAAGAAGGAACCCCACTGCAAGGTTATATTGGCATCTGACCTACACATCTGCTAAATACATGAGGATTTTGCAGAAAATGAATATGACGGACCTATGTGTCTTTTTTTCATTGTCTGTTACTATGTTACCGCGTTGCTATGCTACTTTGCCTGGCAACCTATTCCTATAAGATTATGCTGAGAAGAACATTATGGGATGTGGAGTTGAGGGAAAATTACAGTAAGGGAGAGCAGACATTGGTGGAGAGAACAATGAGAGAAAACATACTGACTTTATTAATTAATTGGAGAGGAAGGGGGGGAGCACACCATATAGTTTTAAACATTGTTTCTCTGCTGTTGTATAATTCCAGTGAAATGTCTGGCTTTCTCTTACTTCTGCTTATTTCACTGCATTATACAGTGTACCATATAATCCATGTCATTACAGTTGGCTTTATACAATCACTAAATGACCATTATGGGTCCACTCTAGTATTGTACCCGTGTTCAGCAAGTCAAAAAACAAGGGAGTGAAATGGGCAAGTGTGTTCCAGTCCTGTGACCGGCAGTAACCCATTATGTATTTCCATTTATTATTCAAACTGCAACGTCGCAGCAGATGAGCTCATGGACCTGTGCAAGCTTTGCTTATTTTTCCGCATAGTATGCATAAGAGGTACGGAAACCCATAATATATGGAAAAACTAGTAAAAGGAAGTGTCAATGGGTTTTGCCGCCGTTCCAAATAAGTGGGGGATTTGCCTGTAAATATCAGGTCCTAATGTCCTTATATACAGTGTGTGGAGGGGAGTGTCACTGGGGATTAGGGAGAGTGTAAGTGGTACAGTCTGCTGTCCCCCCTGCAGTTTGGAATTTCCCTAATGGCATCAGAGGTTTTCCTATGGGAGTAAATATGGCAGATGATGATATCAGTGATTTCACCTGCAATTACTCATGATCCAAAATACTACCTAAAAGAATTAAGTAACTTGGTAATTCAGTAAGCGCTTCTGAACATCTACAAGTCTGTATGCACAGCTGAATGCTTGTCCTTGGCAATCTTAGGTACGTGGTTGACAAATGTGTCCAGAGCTAACTGTGTTGGCCTATAAAGACACAGGTTTCATAAAGACCACAGATATCCAGAGAAATCTAACGTGCAGCATCAGATAATTATTTTAAATGGATCCCAGTAAGTGGCACAGTGATGGTCTACCTGATGATCTGAACCTTATTGGCAACCACAGGTTTCATTGTTGTATCATTTTGATGAGGGGTCAGTATCCCTTCCTATGACGTATGGATTTACAGCTGGAATCTAGAATCGACACCATTGAGATAAGTTATGCAGAGGAACAAACCGATTCCCAGTCAGTAGCTCATTCTATTTAGCAGCCTTGTCAGATATTGCTGTAAACCTTCATAGTTTTGTTGTTAAATGGAAAGATCATTGTAAGAATACAAAATATATACTTCATCAGGTTACTCCATACTGTGCTTCTACTGCACGGGGAACTGTCCCTACAGCTTCATGGCTACATTATATTGGTTGTAGTAGCAAATCACCCGTACCCCATTATTAGTGCAATGTGCCCATTAGTCCAGTTATACTGCAAAGAGCCCATCCAGGAAAAGGGCAAAGTTTTAACCAAGGAACAGTGCAAGGTACCAGTTAGTACAGTTGTAGTGCAAACTTTCCCTGTAGTGCAATTGCAAATTACAATGTAAAATTAAGCATTATTGTAACTTGGCATCCAAAAAGTAGCAGTCCAGTGTCTAACTCTAGTCTTGATTGCCTACATAAGAACAATGAACATACTCTGGCTATTTCCCCATTATTTGTAGCCAGAAGGGGGAGTGATGGGGAAGTAGTATGTTGTCAAGACGATGATCCCCGTGACCCCCACTCTATATGGTTCTGCCATGTAAATGAAATTCCACCAATTAATAATCCATGCCAGCGAGCTGAATGCTTTTCTGTATTCAGTTCACAATGCTGAACTGGATAGGGAAAGCCTAGTGTAGTACAGGTAGAAACCATAGTAACATTTATCTAGTTCCCTAGTTACTCCCTGGTAATTACTTATTCATATTGTCAGAGACCAGTCATATTCAGCCTGTGTCCCTTTTTAACCCGACACATTTTAGAACGTTTAACAATGTAAGAATGTCAGTTGGAAGCAGCAGTGGATGAATAAGAAGGGTTAGCTAAAGCTCACTATATGTAAGCAAATCTATAGCGATATGGCTTAGGCCAGGGGAGTGCTTAATAACCACATATTACCATTACTAATTGAAAAGGAAGTTTTGGGGGGAGTGTAATGTAACACTCAGGTATACATTTACCATCACTTCATTTCCTTTCCACCTAAAACTGACACTTCCCAGGGATATTAATGAATTCATTTCCCTCAGGTGCCTGTAACACAAACAATCCCCGATGAATGTTGTGGAGGAATTCAACCTATTGTGAAATCCAGCCTTTACTTGTGGTCTCTAGAAACACCCTGGACTTTGCTTGACCCGTAACCTCTCTATTTCTCCAATCACCTTATGACCACTTGACTCTTAATAATATCAATGTCAGGGTAACAAGCATTGAGCAACAGCGTAGGAACCTCCAGTAAACAACCTCTGTAACCAAAATGTCACGTTCCATAATGCAGAACCCAGCTGCATAGGCAGGCACAGCTGTCATGCTGAAGACAGGCAGGGGGGTACATATAGTGGAGACAGGGGAGCCAGCTGCTACGGGCCTGTGGCAGAAGGAGGACTGGCGCCAAACTGACCCAATAACTGCTTTTCTGCTATACTGGGCTTACAGCAAGCCACAAACTAAATTAGTGTCTGTGGCATGTCTCTCTAAAGTGATATATAAGGTGTGGTCACTATGTTTGTTCTTTCTCCTGAGGAAGGGTGGCTGAGTTCCCCCTGAAATGTTGAGCTGTAACTGCCTTCATGCCGGGGTCGCACTAGCTGATTTTCAGCTCAGTTTTTTTTTTAATTGGGGTCATTATTGTCTATCTTGCAACACAAACACAATAGCCTGTGTGGATTATCCCACAGGAAACAATGGAAACTATTTTTCCAGTTCAGCTGAAAATCAGCTAGTGTGACCCCTGCCTTAATTAATGTGGGGCTAGTTCCCCACTTTTTTGCACAAGCTGCTGTGTGGTGTGGAGGTCCTTTTTGGGTGTCTGACTGAGCCCTTTATCAATGAATCTGCACTGGCATTTTCTTCTTACAAAAGTGCACACACTGTGGGGAGAGAACCCCATTAAAACTCATAGAAGCCACAGTAAGCCACTGACTGACAGCAGATATGGGTCCACAAAACCAGGAATGAGGGGTGCATATAACATATGGGGTGGGGAGGCACCTGTTACCAGTCCCAAGGATGGGAAGGGCCTAGATCTGCCCCAAATGCTGAAAATAGGTCATTTCCTACAGAAATATGCAGACAGAAACCTTTTTACCTAGACAACCAGGGAAGCTAAATGACACAATATGCATCATGGTGTGTGTGGGGGCAACTGAGTGGGGTTTGGGCGGGAGGGGCGGAGCTACTCCCATTTTAGTTATTGCCAGAAACCTTGAGGGTTTTCCAGAAGACTCGGTGTTCGCTTTGCAAGTTCCCAGGAGTGAAAATATGGTGGGGAGGCCTGTGAAGATTTGGCTAGGGGCCCAAACCGCTGTATATACAGCACTGCCAGGGAACTTGTACTTGTGTCCCTCCAGTTCATTCAGAATAACAATTCCCAGTTACAGACTTTTGTGAATTATGGAAGCTGTAGTTCAGCAACAGCATTCAGGTGCAGTATTGTCTCTGAATCTCTATGTATAAAACACGTGTTTATGCCGTTATGCATGTTGTAACTGAAATAGTTTAGAAATATTTCATATATTTTAGGAAACATCAATGTCATTATTGTATCACTTCCATTTCACAGTTTGTCCATAACTGTGCTGATTAGAATGTTTACTGCAGCTGACTGAGCTGACCCAATGCCAAGTTCAATCACATGGACCTTGCAATACAATAGGAATTTCGTATTACTAATATAGATTATTTGGATTGTAACTAAGAATTTACAGCTGCCAGTTTTTACTTCAGTATTTCTGTACCCATATTATAAACTTTGGTCAAAACAGGGGTTTAGTGTATTTTCTCTTATTGTCTCACTCTGCCCAGTATCTGACCTGCTGTAGAGTTAGAAGGAGGGAGTGCAGGCATGATAATACACTAAAATACTTATTGAAACTGGAAACAGGCCTTCTCAAAGAACTAAACTGACTGATTTGTGTCTAAGTCCTTAGTTTTGCCTATCTAAAGAGCAAAAAAGTTTCCAGTTTTTACCTAATTGGCAAAAAATGTCCCTTGGCAATAAATGCAGACCTTGGATGAGCACCCTACTATGTGCTCTAATATCAAATCATTCTGATTAATCAAAATAAGAATTCGACAGTGAACTGAAGTGATGAAAATTCACTTCGACAATATCCCATAGCTGCAAATTCTCTACTCCTGCTACTCTAATTCACTTCAACTTGCAATCGGCATCAGACAGGAGCATAGTGATTTAGATTGTAAGCTCTACGGGGCAAGGAACTCCAACCTCTTGTGTCATCCACAACCCGGCATTTAAAGTTATGTATCCATGTGATATTATACTTGTATTGTATAATACACTTTTCCCGTGTCTGTATTATATTTGTATTGCTGAATTGTACAGCGCTGTGTAAATATGTGGCACTTTAAAAAAAAAAAAAAATATATATATATATACATAGTGTTCCACTGGGAGGCTCCGCCCTATGACATCATGTGACGTGTCCAGCAACCAGAGGTCGGGCTGGCCCCTGACCAGGCCCACCAGGAATTTTCTCCGGTATCCCAGCAGGCCAGTCCAACGCTACTGGAGGTACTTGGGTATACCATATACACACACACCTTAGGTCCATGGCCATTTCCCATCATTCTCAGGAGTGAGGACATGTTGAAATGTAATGGTGGAACACTGTTTTGCAGAAGGTAGATGCTTCTGTTGCAGAATAATAGAGATTAAGACAACTCTGACATCGGTGCCTTTTGTAAACAGTTTGCCTGAAAGCTGCAGGTTTCCCAAGGCTACAACTCCCTTTTGTCATTTGTTGCTTGCGTATGGAGTTCCTTTATATTACATGCTTTCATTTGTATAGCGCTGTCAGTAGAGTGCACTAAAATAAATGTACCTCACAAAACATTATTTAAAGAGCGACTTTCTTTTTTATTTTTTTACATTTTTTGCTTTGACAATGCATTTATGTAGTGTATATCCTTGAAACAGGTTTACAAGAGCAAACTGTCAGTGGAGGAAGGCACAAATCTAAGTGAGAATGATGCATTGTTGGCATGCGTATATCATACATTGTATGTCCATGTTTGCTTTATTAACATGGTTGACTTACAAAACACAGCAGTTCACTTACATTACTTTGGCAATTGCATAATTTCAGCATAGTGCAAAGGGGCTTATTTATGAAAGCCTGAACTCAACTGTCGAAGTGAACTTGTGTCATTTCAGGTCGTTCATTCACTTCTCCTTATTCACTAAACATAGAATTCCCATAGCAAAGAAGTGAACTGCATCAGTTTCCTGCATTGTGCAGCATAGTCAGTTAGACAGTAGTAGGATGCAAGTCCCACCAGTGAAGTCCAGTGTCATCATCTTCACAATGTCCCACTAACTGTATTAAGTAAATAAAACATCCCTTTTAATGACACCATATCCCTAGATCATGTCGCCATTTTGACCTTGTGAAGGAAAACGGGCAAATTCGAGGTAGTTCACCTTCTCAGATCTACTACTTCTACAGACTCCGATGCTCGATGAATAGGTTCGTGCACCTGTGAACTCACGCACAATGTGATGCAAAGAGCTCCAAAAGTCTGAGACCGTCCTTGCCGTCCAAATTGTTTGGAAGTTCGCCATGTTGCAGAGTTTTCTGAATATACAAAGATTGGGAAGTGGCAAATGAATGTGAATTTAGACCTTTACTCAAGTTTCATGAATAAGCCCCTTAATTGTATCTCTGTATTTAGGGGAGCATATAGACATATCCATACCACAAACCTCACTGCCCCACCTTCCCTCTCCTTCTCTTATTTCAGGAGTGAGTTGGGACCATAGCCTTCCAATGCGCCCCTCTTCTCAGCCACTTCTGCCCTGTTCCAGTTAAAAAGAGCTGGCATGAACGGCAAGTCCAGCCTTGTAGAGCTTAGGGATAAGACCCGCTGCACAGAAGCACCTCAACCTACCATTTATGGTCAGGGCCGCCATCAGGAATTTTGGGGCCCCATACAGCCAAAATGTCTGGGCTCCCCTTCGAACTTTTCTTATAATAAATTGGGCCCCCAAATGTGTCATAGATC
>JAKJJM010069902.1:0-13374 GCA_021901965.1 Pipa carvalhoi
TGGCACAGTATCAAATGCTTTGGAAAAATCAAGGTATATGACATCCAGTGAATCCCCCCTGTCAAGTCTATAACTGACCTCCTCATAGAAGCTAATTAGATTTATTGTCAAAAAATTAGCGTTAGAAATCATTTTAAGTGACTGCATAAGATGAAATCTTTGTATAATTTCCCTCTGTCTCTTTCATGTTGTATTTGACTTCCACATAAATTTTTTGCTTAAAGCTCCAAAAGATATGCAGTATAACTACTGTTCTGACAACTATAATTAAAAAAATCTGACAAATGGGAGATCATAACAGTGAAAGTATAATTTTAAAGGGCTGTTTTTTTGATCAGTTATGCATCCCAACAATAAGAAGAGATAAACATGGCTTTTTACATTAGATAAACAAGGGAACTTTTATACTTTGATACTCTTGTAGGAGTTAATGGGTATTCCTTACTTAACCTGGGTGAGAGAGTTTCCCTTCAGTATTCTGATCTGTGGAGTTTGTTAAATAGCTAGTACATGCTGTTTGATCTACCTGTGTGCTCCTAGTTAGATCTGGGTAGAAATGCGTCCTCATCTAGTGCCTTGCCCATATAAGGATGTATAGGAAAGGGATGAACCTTTTTGTTCATCAACCAGTAAGGTAAGGCAACATTGTAAACCCGAGTGTCTACCAAACAATTTCCCTGGTATGGATATCTGATCTAGTGGAGACTTTTCTAATAGGACAATGTACGTGGAATACTTTGGATTGGCAAAATATATCCACCACTATCTTTAACTGAATCAAGTGGGGATTCTGCTTCTAAAGCAGAACCCCACTGTGTCCAATTTGCACATTCTTAAAATTTCTGTAGCTTTGAGCTTTATTCCATTTCATCAACCATTGTACTACAATTCAGGGAGACAGTCCCAAGGGAGTAACTACAGGTGGTGCAACAGTTGTGATTGTACCATAGCCCATGGTAAAATGGGGGCCCCAGCAGGCACAAAAAGCTGTATTTTACAGCAATTAACAAACCAAAAAATAAATGGTCTAATCTATGGCCAGTGAATAATCCCATGTAAAGGAATGAAAGGAGATCACCAAATAGATATAGTATGAAAAACACATGATTATAAATGGGGCATTGGTTTTGAGACAGAAAGGGACTGAGTCTCACTCCCAAAGGGGGCCCACTTGCTTCTAGTTATGCCATTGGACACTTTCCTTGTTAAGGTGCATGAACCACAAAAGTTTTTGTCCCTCATTAAATAGTTACTGAGCTTATAAGGACACAGCACTTCAATTAACCATTTCACCATTTAAGGGCAATGATAGATGAGGCATTTTGACATTGGCATTTAAAGCCAGGGTAAAAATGCAAACAAAATGCAACTAAGCCACTTCCAATTACTTTCAATAGTTACTGCATCAAAACACCTTACAACTTTATATGAAGCAATAGCAGTAACAATTTTGCCACATTACTGTTTCACACAGAGTTGCAAAGTGGTGCGAAAGCAGTCATCAGTCAAACCAATTAGATGTGACTAACTCGCATATTGTCTGCATTTTGACAGTGGTTATATATGACTGCATCTAAATACCTTGTTTGTTGTTTTTCGTTAGTCTTACTTAGAAACAATGTTTCCACATCTCCATATACTTAAAGTTCTACATTAAATCTATAAGATTTAAATGGCTAATTCATCAATTCATTATTCCAAAATTTGTGTCACTTTAGGTACCTATGCTCTGATTGAAGCAAATTCCCTTCTCCTTATTTACTAAGCACCATATTCCACTGGTGAAGAAGTAAACAGCATTGGATACTATTCTATGCATAGAGCAGTGTAGTCAAACGGTAGTGATGTGAATTCAACAATTAGCAATGTGAAGTGCTGTCATCTTCCCATGGATCTGGGAAGACAATGTTACTATCTTTTTCTGATATTAATGACAACATACTATTTATAGGCATGATTGATCATAAGAACAGACATTGTCACCAATTTGTCACATTTTGATCACTACTATTGTTGCTGTATTATAGTCACCTACATTACAACATCAAGAGATTTTTACATTCAGTGTCCACTTTTCTTAGTTTATGTTGCTAATTGGTTGCTATATTTTCTTTGTCTTTTGAGTGAAAAGTCGCCTGATGACAAACAGTAACGCTGCCATCCACCCCTCTCCTCACTTTGCTTTGACAATGTCAAATCAGCAACTTGATGCAGAATACCATGGCAAATTCACACTTTAATACTTGATTAATACCAAAATAGCCTTTGCATTCAGACGTGAAAAAGTGCCCAACTTTGGGCGAAATTTATTAAGAGCGCAAAGACTCGATTGAGTCTTTGCGGTCTTAATAGTGCAAGAATTCTCGGCCGAGAATTCTCGCGACAGTACTTGGCAAGATCTCGATCTGTGATCGAGATTTTTCGCCCAAAAGTAGCCATAAGTCCTATGGCTACTTTTGGGTGAAAAATCTCAATCGCGGATCGAGATCTCGCCAAATACTGTCGCGAGAATTCTCGGCCAAGAAGCGAGAATTCTCGGCCAAGAATTCTCGCACTATTAAGACCGCAAAGACTCAATCGAGTCTTTGCGCTCTTAAATTTCGCCCTTTGTGTCTGCTGTAAGCTGTTAAACTTTTTGTGTATTTGCCACATCACAGAAAATAACAATATTTGATGAATACACAATGTTGGGGGAAGTGGAGAATGAATGTCAATCCTTTATGAAACTGTTGGAACCTTGATAAATGACCCCCAAAGTGTCTATGTGCTGATAGATAAGACAGATAAATATATAGTATACATAACTAAGACAGACAGATAACAAGAGATGAAGGGAGATAAATGATATATATCACTTTACATATGCTGTTTGCCCACCATGTGGAATGTCAGGAGTACCATATTTTATGAGATGAGTTATTTGCTGTGACTGAATTCCCACTAAACAAGTGTGAAGCAGACAAATGACAGCTTACTTGAATTCCTTAAACCTGTAAACCTCAGTTTCAGATTTTTACTCCTGTTAAACCAACATTTACCTCAGCAAATGACACTTCACAAACATATTTTTCATTACAGTAATTCAACCACAGATTTCTTTTCCAGACCAAGGTTTTTTTTTCAATTTTATGCATTCCTTACTGTTGCCTCAGAGGCATGCAGACTAAGGATATATTGGATGGATACTCATTATGTGAGAATGTTTGACCATTTGCTTACACATCTGACATTTATAAAGTTACACCATCTTTTGCCACAGTCTAGAGTCCTTGTTGCCAGATGTTGTAAAAGCACTGCACTAGAGCAAGCAAATGTTTATAAAAGACATCCACAAAGCAGATAAAGAGGCTACAAAGGTTAGATCTGGTCTCAAAGACATTGTTTTGGATATGCCTTTGGCTAAATCATAAGAGACAAATGTAGTAAATGGTGTAAGGAATGAGAGGTAATAATTGGTACCCTACATTCTCAGGAGCAAAGGAGCTTATTTTCTTGTCCCTCTACTTTAACTAGAGAAGTAGAAAAAATTATAAAGGTTGTGAGGTGAGGAGCTTAGCTAGGGAGAGCAGAGGCCAGTGCCCTGGAGGAAGGCAGTCTTTTATACCCTCCTAACCCTGGTAGAAGACTGGGTGATCTAAAAAAAAATAAAAAGTAGGGGGTTCTACTCCATCTCGAGGTCTCCCACATGGCCAGCCTTTGGGGTGTGTGACCTGTATACCCGTACAGGGTGCAATCCACCCCGAAGGCACCATTGAGTGGTTAGAGAGCCACTAAACCCTGTTATATTAAGGGCAGCAAAGACTTGTGATGTTTGCGATGTCATGCGTGACATCACATGTGACGTGGAATCTGTGCGCATGTGCCAGCCTTCTCGCACAGGGAGCCTGCAAAACAAGGGATGGCCCTGGTCCATCATGTCCTTCTGGGGCGGTGGCCATAAATTATAAAATAATCCCCCTCCCACCCTCTAGTTGCTTGTTAGGCATTGGGATTTGGCATCCTCAGCCCCTATTAACTGAAGCAAAGGTCCTTTAAAAACTCCCACAAAACCTATAAGTACCCCCAAATCCATTAACTAAAAGGGTATGGAAAAAGACACCCACCTGCTATCCTGGAAATAATGGGGATATAGTGTCCAAAGTTACATTGTATACCACTGGGGGGAAAAATGGTGTCCTATGTGGGGGTTTCCTGTGGCATATTTCCTTCACCTTTTTCAGAGAGTACCTACTTTTTCAGAGAGTATCTCTTTCAGAGAGTAAAGGATCCCCCCGAATCTCTGCATATTAACTGGGAAGGCTGTTTGTTGCTTGGGTTTAAAGTTGGTCCCTTGCTGATCTCTTAAGTTTAAACTAGAGTGTTGCTGGCAATTAGGTATTGTATGTGGGTACTAGGGTTTAAAGTGAGTTGTTCTACATTTATCTTTGAAAACTGACACTTGTATATTGCTGGTGATTTGCTTTCAATTGATTCGTTGCTGTTTGTTTTAATTTGTGTCACTGTGACTTTAATTGACTTGATGAGGCTTTTAATTTGGTTATTGCATGTCACTTGTATTTGTAACTTGAGAAAAGATCTGGAATTGAATTGAAGTGACTTAAGATGACCAGGTTACCAACGTGAACAATAAAGAGAGGTCCTAATTCAGGTTAATAAAAGTGAGGCATAGAGAATTTGGGGCTTATTGACTAAAGTCAAAATAGTCATATAATGGTCTGAATTTCTATTCGTCACTTCCCAAAATTTGCATGTTGAGAAAACTCTGCAATGTGGCAAATTCACGACAAATTCAAGTGCTTCCGATGGTTGCAGTCTTACTGAGCTCTTTGCATAATTTTGCGTGCACATGCACAGGTCATTTGCCTATTCAGAAAGTTGAAGGAGTCTGTTGAAGTGGCAAATTAGGACAGGCAGACTGCTCTGAATTCACCCATTTGACTTTGCCAGATCAGAGTGACGAATTAAGGGATTGATGGCAAGGCTCCAGTGTTGTGTAAGACAACTATTCATTCAAATATTATAGGAAATATAGCGATAAATAGCAACATTAGTTAGTAATACTGTCACATAGGACTGAGTGTAAAAATCACTTAATACAGTGACAATAGTGGGGACCAAAATGTGACAATCTGGTGACAATGTCCTTCCATATATTCAATCATGCCTATTAATAATAAACTAATAAAGATACAGTTATATAAATAGATTCCCCTTTAAACACATCCCAGGGAATTATGGGAATATAACGTTGCTTCACTTTGCATCCTGCTACTATCCGACTGACTACAAGAAACTACACATCTGCTGGCATCTGCCGCCATTTACTTGTTCACCAAGCTTATCCATAGCTTAGTCAATAAGGACTATAAATAATAATCATTATGTAATATTGATCACTGTCAATTTCCAAGTAAAAAACATGGTATAACTTTAATTTCTGCTGCCCAGCCTTTGTTAATGTGAGTTAATGTCAGTGGTTAAATATCTATAATTTAACCCCTTATTGTGAGCAGAACACAATAGGCTGTAACCCTTGGTAACGCTTTGGTAATATATGGGCCAGGGGGGAGTTTTTATTAAAATTAATTCAGTGAATGTTCTAGGTGAATTGAATACTTGTGACTTTATTATTTTTTTAGTAATAGATTGAACTTGAAGGGCTTGTGTCTTTTTTTCATCCTATGTAAGTGGATGTAACTGTATATTAAATATAAAATATCATACTTTCCATAAATATAAGGTTTTAGAGACATATTAAATATACATTTGGCATGAATGCAATTGAGGCATTTTCATTTTTTGGTGTTACCATCCATATTTCAATAATCACCTGCACCCAAAATGTTGTAGAAAATGCAGTCATACAGATTTTGTGGGGTGATTTTTGGTGTATTGATTTTTCTTATGCATCCTTATATAATGGTCTTAAAAATTATTAATGCATTTTATGAACTCACCCATTAAACATTAGTAAATGCATGGGTAATTTTTTTAGGAATTTCATTATTTGGAAGGTTTTAACAGGTCCCATTGTATCATGGTTTGTTTAAAATATCGACCACAATCTTGCTTAGATTCAGGGAATGGATATGATTGCATATCTGTCATAGCAGAGGGATTCTATACAAGTGGATACTGCAGCAAGGGAGTGTAAGTTTTGCAAGGACCACTATTGTGGTTAGCGAAGGGGCAAGATTTCAAAAATACTCAATTATACAAAAAAATAAGTGGTATTGTGCCTAGGAGTACATTCTTAAATCATTAAAATTTCAAAATCTTAAATTCACAAAAAATGTGTTCATTTCATATTTCTGC
The DNA here is from genome assembly GCA_021901965.1 of Pipa carvalhoi. Taxonomy (NCBI): domain Eukaryota; kingdom Metazoa; phylum Chordata; class Amphibia; order Anura; family Pipidae; genus Pipa; species Pipa carvalhoi. The sequence continues at coordinate 6,316 of JAKJJM010069902.1, forward strand.
ACAACAATGTGTGAGCATAAAAAAACATAAGCAACATAAAGTAGATAATATAAAATCCCAAAATGCATTGATTAGATTGGTAAGCAGACCTTTAGGGTGTCATTCCGGTAGCTCTGAATTTTCCATCCCGAATTCACTTATAGCGAACTTCTATCATAAAGTCGCGACCGCAACAATTCTTCCATTATAAACTCGCAACCGTGACAATTTTTTAGTCGCGGTCGCAATTTTATAATGGGAGTTCACTATAATTGAATTCGGGACGGAAAATTCGGAGCTACAGGAATGACCCCCTTAATCTGTAGCTTTAGTGGCTTATTCATGAAAGTCTGAACAGTCACAAAATGGTCTGATTTTGCAGTCATTCGCTACTTCTCCATATCTGTTGATTTATCAAACTTTGCGATGTAGTGAATTTCTGACCAATTTGGATGATTAGGACAGTTGTGGATTTACAAAACTCTGCACATTACTTTGCATGCATGTACACACAACTTTTGTCTATTTACCAAGTGTTGGGGTGTGTTGAAGTGCCAAATTTGGCAAAGCATACTGCTCCAATATGAACTAGGGATATGGTGACATAGAAAGGGGTGTAAAATTCACTTAGAGGAACACTGTGATGATGATGTAATGGCAATTCACTGGAGGAATTTGAATGACTCCACATCTTACTACTGTTCCACTAACTACACCGCACTACACAAGAAATTGCATTCATTGCCATTTACTATGGGAATCCACTACTTGAACACTTTTCAAGGAGTGAGATTGCGTTAAAGATAGTTAAATAGTTCTAGTGATTATCAAAGTACTCCAGTGTTTGGAGTAGAACCATTGCTGACACTCAACTGAAATTCCTTTCTGCATTCTTGTGTTCATCTGTTGTATGACATTTGGTTTCCCAAGGCTCACCCACAGCAAAGCAATTACATTATGTAATGAAATTACATCATTGTAAACTTTTTATTACAAATAAAATGGTATGATGGTATATAAAGAAATGACATCACTATTTCCATTTCAGTACAGACTCAAAGACAATATTGAAAGAAATGACTTCATTATCACAATGTTTTTCCTGGAAGTATCATGATTTACAACCACAACAAGCAAAAAAGCACATTAAGCACATCTAGCTACACTGGACCCTCAATGCCTCTCTAACTACCTGTGAGGATTGCTACTTACAGCTAGACGCTCCCGCGACAGTCTCCTCTACGACAGGCGGTTCGTGAGTGTGTGCGTCCATCGTGGTTGTGTGCCACGGATAGTTATGCGCCATGGTCATGTGACCGGGTCGCGGCTACATTGCGTGTGCACACGCCTGACGCGGCTAAGTGTCCATAATCAAGCTACATCTTGGCTGACCTCTTACCTTTCTGATCACTCCTTCTTTGTCTCCCATGCTAATGACACTTCCTCTCCTATCCCACTTAGTGTGGGAGTGCCTCAAGGCTCTGGTCAGGTATAAATGGAGATATGCGCTGCCCTAAAAGATAAAGCTGAAATGTGTAGTACGAAACTTCCACATGGCAATGAGGAATAGAGTAATACTCACAAGCGTGGTTCTTTCAGCACACATAAAAATCTAATGTAGGATCTAGTTCCATAAACACAAGCAGGTAGATACTCCTCCAAATAATGAAGGATCCAAAATAGGAGAATTGGAAAACGATCAATTTATTAATTTAAAAATGTATATAAAACTTGCATTAATATGGAGGCAAAAAAGGCTCTCCAAATTAGTGATGCACATAAAAATCACAAAATTGTTTACGATAAACTCCAATGCGTTTCGTCGTATCGACTTCCTCAGGGAGTAATAATCAGTCTTTACTACTCACAATCAAGACTTATAAAAGGCTCTGTCCTTGGTCCTCTCCTGTTCTCCTTGTACACGCTTTTCCTGGGTGATGTCATCAGCTCATTTGGTCTTAAATACCACCTGTATGCAGAAGACACCCAAATTTACTTAACTACTTCTATGCTAACATCTGAAATCAATACTAAAATCTCTGTCTCCTGGCTATCTCCTCTTGGATGGCCTGACGCCATCTCAAACTAAATCTTGCTAAAATTGAACTGATTATTTTCCCTCCTAAACCTAGTCCTACTCCCTCCTTTTTCATTTCAGTTGATTTGATCATTAACGCTATTACTTCTGCATGTTGTCTTAGGGTGACTTTTGACTCTGCTCTTTCCTTTTCTAAGCACATCGCTACTACTGCTAAAAACTGTCTATTTTTCCTTCATAACATTGCCAAGATTTGTCCATTTCTCTCTCACACCACTGCTAACACCCTCATGCATGCCCTCGTTTTATCCCACTTGGACTATTGCAATTCTCTTCTAACTGGCCTTCCAGTTTCCCTTCTTTCCCCTCTCCAATCTATTCTAAACTCTGCTACTAGAATCATCTCCCTTTCTCCCCAGAAATCTCCCTCCCAACTCCTGTTTGCTCCTTGGCTTCCAGTTAAAAAAACAAATTTTTTACAGTGTCCTACTTTTAACATTCCAATCACTTCACTCTGTTGCCCCTCCCTTCATATTTTCCCTTGTTTGTTCATACACACCTAGCCAGCAACTCCGCTCTTCACAAGGCAACCTTCTTCATGAACCCCTCACTAAAATTGCCCATTCTCGTCTTAAACCCTTCTCTCTTGCTGCCCCTTATCTTTGGAATTCTATACCCCTCTACCTCTGCCAAGAGCAATCCATCAATATCTTCAAAAGTAAATTGAAATCTTACCTCTAGGAGCACTAGCACTGCTTTTCATGTCTATATTCAAGCAACTATTTATTCAAATTTTTAATATTTTTATTTATTTTCTTAGCACTTTCTTGGCACCTATAGAGTAGACTAATGAACTGATACTTTGAATACTAATGAACTGATACTGATACTGCACTTGTTACCCTCCTATCTGTTCTTCTTCCTCCTATTTAAATTGTAAGCTCTATGGGGCAGGGACCTCCATCCTTTTGTTTCAATCATGGCCTGGCACTTACAGTGATGTATTTTTTTGATTATATGCTTGTAATTTACTTCACTTGTTCTTTCTTAAGCACCTTTCCCTTGTCTGATTTATAACTGTATTGTTGGATTGTACAGCGCTGCGTAACCTAGTGATGCTTTATAAATAAAAATATACATACATATATATACATTAAGCTAAAGAATAGCACACCAAGACACAAATCAGAAATAGATAAAGATGATAGCAAATGAATGGGCAATGCATTGGTGTACCTACAGCGGTCGTAGCAATGCCATCCATGGGCAATGCTCCAGAGGGCCTATTCACGACTGCTGCAACACAAGTAGTATGCTGGGGGAGAGGGTGCCTTGGTGCCAATCATTCACCGGACCAGGAGAGGGGGTCCAGTGTACCAGGGCCTGCCTCCCACAAAATTCAACCCCTGGGGAAATACCTTGTGTGCATGCAGAAAGCAGGTCATATTCCAAAAGATAGAACTCAATGGAATAAAATGGAATGCAGTAAATTACATTATTTCCCTTATCATAGGCTGACTAGTGAAAGTATTTTTCATCACAAAGAACCCATTCACTGATAATCACTAAATAAGCATGCTCACTGTGGGACTGGCCCAGTGGGATACCAGATAATCTCCTGGTGGGTTTAGGTTTTAGTGAGGGGCATTAGCATGGCAAATTTGCTAGGGAACAGTAAAGCAGACAGACTTTTAGTGAAGGAATTGAATGAGACAGAAGGAATAAGATGGAAGGTAAGATGTGAATAAAGGGACCAGAATATGATGAGTATGCTTTCCAATTGACTTCCAGCACTCCCCAAGCAGTCTGAACATTTTCTGCTGCTTAGGATATGTAGATTTATAAATATATTCTGCAGTCATAGAAAAAACAATACTGCCTTATTGCCTAAAGGCTGAATAGTCGTGAATAGCTATGAATTCACGTTTGATCGCCACTTCCCCATGTTCGCTTATTGAGTAAACTCTGCGATGTGACGAATATGATTAGGATAGTCGCGATCTTACGGACCACATCACAATACTTTGCGTGCATATGCACAGGTACTTAGACTATTGACCAAGTGATAGAATGTGTCGAAGGAGTGAATTTGAGTAGGTGCACTGCTCTGAATTCACCCATTTGACTTCACCACCTCAGAGTGGCAAATTGATGGCAGGGCTCCACATTCTACTTCTATTCCACTGACTACACCACACAACACATCTGACAGCGATCTTGCTTGTTCGACAAGTCTATTCACTGCTTAGTCAATAATAAGAAGTGAATTTGTGACTATTTTCTTTACTCAAATTGTAGCAAATTGAAATTGACATGTGAATTCTCCCTTTAGTCAATTAGCCCCTTCATGGTTAAGAGCTAAAATACACCATTATGTAGGATATGCTAAGTTACATGTATTCTCTCTTTACTGGTAAAGAAATCATAAATAATAGTCTAGTGTGCACAAGGAATATTTCTTCTCTGCATATTCCATTTGAAGCATTAAGAAGAAAAAAAATCTTGAAGCAATGTACTATTGAATATTTTACAGTGTGGTGGCTCAGTGATTAGTACTACTGTGTGTCTGTGTGTGTGTGTGACTGAAGCTAGATTGTAAGCTCCGTGGGGCAGGGACTGAAGTGAATGATGAATCTCTGTAAAGTGCTGCGTAATATATCAGCGCTATATAAATACAATACAATATCAAAAAATAAAAATACTGTCTTATACTGGATCCTGGGTTCAATTCCAATTAGGACATCACCTGCATGGAGTCTGTATATTCTTCCTGTACTTGCCTGGGGTTTCCTCAGGGCACTCCAGTTTCTGCTCACAATTCAAAAACATACTAGGTTAATTGAAGCCCAACTAAACTGTTCCTAGTCTGTGTTTGTCTGCATATGTGTGTGTGACTGAATAGAGAAACTAGGTAAACTGTAAGCTCCGTGGGGCAGGGACTAAAATGATTGATCTACGTAAAGAGCTGAGTGCTATATAAATATGCAATAATTATATAAGCATGCATAGTTATTATTATAATTGGGCACACCCAAATAAGGAAGTGGGTGGATTTACTTATGATCATCTGAACATTATTTGCATTTGCTATCCTGATGAAGAGAGGTTGACCTCCCGAAACACTAATGCTCACCTGTGGTTAAATAAATGAGGTAATACATGAAATCAAGTTAAACAGTGTGAAGTCTTATTTTATAAAGGTTTAAGTATTTCCCATAATGTGGAACAGAACAGCACTTTTTACCACTAAGGCCAGGTTCACACTGGCGTATTGTGTGCATCATTTTTCAAGCAAAGCGTGTCGCAAAAAAAGTAAAAAATACGCCATCGCAGAAAAACATTGAAAGTAATGACTGTTGTGCAGAAAATGTCACAATAGCATTTCACAGTAAGGAATATGCGCTGAGACGCTTCATGTCGCATTTTTTCTAACATATAAAACACAATGTGAACAATGTGACAGGATTAGTAGCAATAGGAATTGAACAATAGTGGTCACACATGAGGCAAACGCAATGAATAAGTGCTGTTATTTTTATGTAAAACGTGTCCTGAAAATATGCCAGTGAAATACGATGACGTTTTTTCAATACACGTTTTTTTTAAAAAAATGATGTGCACAATACATCAGTGTGAACCTGGCCTAAGGGTACCATTCTATGATTATCTATAGATAATGATTACAGGATTTTCTGAATACCCACATATTTATTCTAACCAATAGAAAACATACAGAACACAGCACATACTTATTATCAAATTAGATCTATAAAAGCACTGCTCTGTGAATTAATCAAACTATAATTATATGTATCTATATATGGAAATCATTGTTTATTTAGCTGTTAAGTTACACAGTGCTGAACATTCCAACAATTCATTTCAAATACAGAGACATGGAAAAAGTACTAGACATGAATTAAAGGCATGAAAAATATCACTGTTTAGTGTAGAATAAGACTAGCGGTTGGAGGTCACTGGCCTGTAGAGATTACAGTTTAGAAATATGCGTAAGTGAAGTAGTTTTTAAATGTGTTCAATATTAAATTTTGAATTGAGAAACAGGGCGAAATTTAATAAAATCGAAAATCGGCCGATTTTTAGATTTGTGCAAAATCGAAAAAGTCGCCATCGCGATTTTTCGATTTTGCACAAGTCGAAAAAGTCGCCGTCGCGATTTTTCGATTTATCACGGCCGCAAAATTGAAAATTCGCCCGCGATTTTTTACGATTTTAATAAATTTCGCCCACAATATCTGGTTAAAATAAAAAAAGACTTATTTGCAATGGAAGAAGATAATTTTCTATTATAGATAGATATTAGGCTAAATTTTTACAGCTGAACATGAGAAAAAATTTCAATTGTATAAATGTTATGGTATGAAAGAAGAAAGGAAAAGCATATGCTTAAGATAATGTAAACTCCATATTCTAACCTTAGACTGTTAAGGGGATATATATCAAAGGTCAAAAAGGGAAAATTTTGATTTCCCCTGCTTTTTCCTCTTTTTGACCATTTGGACAAGTTATCAACATTTCTCACTAGTTTTTCCCAATATCGCTTACTTTCAGTGATATTATTTGAACACTAAATTCTATTTCTCAAACCCTATTTAACAAACTTTTCCTGCTTAGCTAACACATCTAACAACATGAAAAGCTGCAAACAGTAGCAAAACTAACACAACTGCACAAAAAAGCAACAAAGTATCCTAAAACAAACACTAACTGCAACAATGTATACAAAACAACCACAACTAACAACAAACTAACCTAAACTCCATTAAAAACTATTAAAAATCATTAACTGACAGGTAAGCAGTTATATTAAATAAAACATCATCATTTCCATAGCACTGCTGTATTATTATTATTAAGTGCCGTCAACTCGTGTCCGAGTCCTAGCGACTTGATGAATAGCGGATCTAAACAGAACCCGGTCTTCTGCCAGTCGAGTCATGCGTTCCAATGTCATATCCATAGCCGTCTTTAGTGTATCTAGCCATCTTGTTGCTGGTCGTCCTTTCCGTCTGTTTCCTTCC
>JAKJJM010069942.1:0-10255 GCA_021901965.1 Pipa carvalhoi
CACACATTTCCTGGTGCAGGAGTTTTGCAGTGCAGTGTATTAAATCATCCAGCTTCAGATGGAAAAACTACTGGGGAGAAATACTTTTTACTGTGGTATAGTACAACATATGTAAAGATGGAATCTGACTATAGTTCCCCTTTAAGAATAGCTCACATGACTCAGACTACTTTGCATCCTCCAATTGAGGTCCCTCGTTGTTACAATGGGTTTAGAGGAGTTTTTCTAGGTACATATTGTGTTAAAGGTAATTTTTTTTTTTTTTTTTTAATGCATTTATATTTGACTTCAAATAGTTTGAATTTAAAAAAAGAAATGCAAACATCTATGTGCACATACTCTTCAGTATATTGGGGGTATATTAATAAAGGTGAACTCTTATTTTGTTGAGTTTAACTAGTAAGACATGTTTTAAAATATTGTATAATTCAAGGGGGTTGCTTCACTAAGGGCTCCTTTACACTGGCATCTCTGTAGCTGCTCCTCAAAAGCAGGAAAATTGCAGCTACTGTTCAAAGCAAGATCTGAGTTTTCACTTTATTTTTTCAATTCTGGTGCAATTTTTATGTAATTTTTCAAATGGAAAGCATTGTACAATGACCAAAATGGCAATCACAGGTAAAATTGCATGACAATCACTACCTCACAGCAATAAATTAGCTAATGTTACATGCTGTTTTGCCATTTAATTCTATTATGAACAAACTAGCCAGTGTTCACTACTGACAAAGGTACCAGTGAAACTGGACCTATAGATTTGGGGCAAAATTTATTAAGCCCAAAAAGACTCGAATGCTCGGATTCGAGTCTTTTCGGGCTTAAGCTTGAGAGATTCTCGAGGGAGATGATCTTGCGAGATCCTCCCGCGGGAATTTTGATTTCCCTATTCTGGAAATCGGGTATTTCGACTGAAAGATAGCCATAACTTCTATGGCTACTAAAAGTTTCGGTCAAAAGACCCGATTTCCAGAATACGGAAGTTGAAATTCTTGTGGGAGGATCTCGCGAGATCACGTCCCGTGAGAATGTGGTCTTTCCAACCTAAATAAATTTTTGCCCTTAATTGTAAACAATAACTTTTCTGTGGTTAGGCGCTGCTTGATAGTCTTTTGTCCGCCATTTTCAGCTGCGGTTTTCCTGGCGTCCTGCTGTTTGCTTCATCAGATCTGCCTGCTTTAAATGTAAGGGACCTGCTTCTCCTGTTAGCAGTGGGTGTCAGTCTCACTGAGTGTCAGCTCTGCAGTCAAGCATAACTGTGCAAGTTCAGTGTTCTTCCTGTCTGACTGTTGTGAGTATTTCTGTTACCCTGCTTATAGGGAATCTATGTACTACGCTATGCTCCACAAGATCCTGCATCTTACAGTTGGGGACCTGGGGAGGATAAGGATAAACACCAGAGGATCCTTAGACTCTGTGCCTTGGTATTAACCTGCACAACCCCTGTGTGGTAAGAGAATCCACTCTGTTGCCGATCCCTCTTTATTCAGTTGTGCACAGGTCTGAATTTGCATCCATTTGCCACTCCAACAACTCAGTTTAGTCATCAATCATCAAACTCAATTTGGTGAATTTGTGGCCAATGTGAGGATGACCTCACTCAGGCTCTTATGGTCAAATTCTTATCACTGCAAATCACTCTGTATCCTACTTCTGTTCATCTGACTATGCCACACTACACAAGAAATCAAATTCAATGCTGTGCGCTTCTTTGCTGGGAATCCGCCGCTTAGTAAATAAGGAGTCAACACCCAAAGTGACACATATTCATTAGAGCGCAAATTTGACTGTCGAAATGAATAAGTCCCTGAATGCCTATAAGCCTTTGAAATGTAAATTCAGTATTGTCTTTGGATGAAGATACACTAAGTAGTAACTACACATTTTATTCATTTACAGTGTGAAATATGTCTGAAACATCATGTTTTTCCTGCTTAAAATCAGTCTGGTTTATTGGTTTTAAAGTAGTTTGTTCCTCTGTTTTGAATAGTTTACCTGTTAAGATAAATATCTGACAAAAAGAGCAAAAGCCTAATAAGTAGGAACAATCTGTAACTTTTAGTTTTTTTAACGAAAAGATAGTACAACCCCTTTCATATTTAAAGAACATTTTGCAAACCAACAAGAGTTTAATGCTTATTTTAAGTGCGCTTCCTCAATGGGAAAATTTGGCTTTTTATGACCAGTTTTCAACTCCTGTCTTTAGCCATAATTCTCTGCAGCAGATTTCAGTAGAAATGAGGATTCTTCATTACCTTGAAAAAGCTAGAAAGGAATTCTTCCAATTTGTCACAAATTGGTTGCATTTGCATTTGCCAAGCTCCAGAGAAATCAATCATCTGCATATCCACAGATATTTACAAGTAAACAGCCCAGGCCATTATGGAAATAATGCTTTAAGGATAACTATGTTTTCCGAAGGTGAAGGGCTCTTTGAATAAAAAAAAAATAAAATAAAAAAAGAGTTAAAATTAGAAAAATAAACAGAAGGGCAGAATTCATGTTAGCTGTAATGTGAAAAAGTACATTTCAGTGATGATTAGCCAAAGTAAACGGAATACAAGATTTATTTTCCTGATAAGTGACTTCTCATGAGGACCAACTAATTGCTGGTATCTCAGCACTTGTCTGTTGCTTCAGCCAGTTCAAAGAAAGTCCTATCTCAAGTGGATATGCAAATATGAAAATGCATATTTGGAACGCTTCCTTTCATTAATCTCTTCTATAAATACCATATGGAGTGGGCCAGTGTCCACCGATTGATGCAAGTTGAAAGCACTGCTATGTTGGAAAGCATTTCATGCCTGGGCTTCTGTGGGCTTATACTTAACAAGGTTAACAAGGTTATTGTAATGAAAAATCATCTAATATTTGCAAACAGCAAGATTTCATTTTCTGGAAACAAAAGCCTGCAGCTCCTTTATGAAGGGTGTCCAACTAGTTTGGATATCTTTCCTAGTTTACCCGGAGACTGGGTGCAATGCAGAATGGGTGCTGTTGCACATAAACCCACAATCTGCTTACTCATAGGTACATTTTATATGGTAGGCCTGTTATTCTACTACAAATGAAAATATTAAGTCCACAAAAAAAAATCTGTGTCTACATGCAGGTGATTTGCTACAATGAACAGGGAATAGGCAGCCCCTAATTCGCAGAGCTTTTGGCAGAGAAGTGGATGGCATATTTCTAAATCATTACTGCATCTTAAAGGTGACCCCTTTGCTCAATTATGTCCTTACTATTTTTAAATGAATTGTAAAGCCATCTGCTCATGAGAGATGGGGTGGAGGTTCAGTACTACTCAATGCACAGAAGCAATGTAGAATAATATAAATTAGCAGCCCTTAAAATACACTGGGCCATAGCAGAAGCATAGTTAAATGGTACTTTATTCATCTTCATTTGTGATCAACGAATGCCATAACAGGCCATGCCTAATGCATTTAGGGCCAAGTCCTTAATCATAGGGGGCACATTTACTCACAATTCATGGATCCAATTCAGAAAGGAGATAAATAAGGAATTCTGAGGGTTCCATGACAACTGTGTTTTTATTTTTTAGTAGGTTTTTTTATATATATAATTTATTATGCAGTGTACTGCATACCTTCCTAGCATGAGAGGTATCTTTATTTAAATTAGATAGCTAATTGCTTACTTAGTTTAATGTCATGAGGAATTTTATTATGATTTATTGGTTTGGAATCAGAAAGGTCTAATGTCCTGTTATTTGGATTGTTTTCTTACACAATGCATTTCACCAGATGTCTCTATGGTCAGAAACCAAGGGGGTGTTTACTATGGATTGTTAACAATAAGCTTTCTTTTTACCTCTTCCACCTTCATACATTCCAGCTAGTAATAACGGTAGAATTTGACCAAGTACCTTTTCACATTCTACTCTGGCAGGTGATTTAACTGAAGAAACTGTTTGTGAAGATGGAGCTGGAGAAAAATGTAGCAAAAATATTAATTTCATTTCTAAAAGTCTCTGTTTTTCAACTTGGTGAACATAGTGAAAAAATGGCTATATACGGGTATTGCCATTTTCACCAACTTATTAAATACTCCGTTGAATTTTATTGCTGAAAAGACTGGTGAAAACTCATTATTCCTTATTCAATAAGTCTGGTCATTTTGCCACACTTGGATGAGTTTTTGCGATGAAAAAGTCCATCAATATCAATCTGAAGTGGAAGGGGAACCGCATTGAAAAGTATGCAAAATGTTATCGGCCCTTTATAAATTGGCGGATTTGAAAAGTACAGGGAATAAAAAAAACGAGTGTTGAAAAGCATTGAAAAAAGGCCAATATGACATTTAGAAATTTCCCCCCTTACACAATTAGTTCCAAAATATCTGCTTGCAGAGGCCTGGTTAATAATACATGTAATTCTAGAATTTCATGTTCCCAACCAGCTCTACTGCCTGAGTTTTCAGATGGGTGAACAATGTCATTTTCTACAGAAATAATAATGCTAAATTTGTGCCTATGCTCTCATAGCCATTTTAGATTAGTTCCTAATGCAAGCATATTTTCTTCCAGAACAAGGGTAGATTCTTTTTTTTATCCACTCCTGCAGTGTATGGGACACCAAGCTTCTATATCTTGCATTATATAAACCTCTATTGAGAATATTTTTCTATATAAGTATACAGTGCTCACACAATTGTTTCCTATTTTTAATACCGCACATTTACATTGCATTTGACTAGATCAAAGGGACCTGAATTTGAGGTCATTGGTTATCTGCTGATGTAACTTGTCACATTATCCTTCTGACTGAATATGTTTATACCCACTCACACATACTTTGCAATATTAAGTTATTTGAGGCAATTAACCTTTCACCTATGAAAGCGCTAATCCACATTTTAATAAATGGAGTTATATTAGTGAAAGAAAATGATTCTTTTTTTAATGTGAGCACCAGTGATGTAATAAAAAATGCTATTGTAGCCCACAACTTTCAGCACCCCCTGCAGGTCACTGGGACAGAACAGCAGCTCCAACACCAATCTCTCATTACATGTTAATTGACTCACAGACCCAACTACTTAGTTCCAATAGTGGTCATTCTCTTATATGTATAGAGAGAGATCAGTGAAAAACCAAAATTGCATATTTGGGATTTCTAATGACTTATAGTAAAGTTAATTGAACCTATGAAAAACAATATAACAGGGCAGCAGTGTTACCTCCTGGTTAACAGTAGTTCAGTATGATGCCTCCAATTTAAAACATAGGGCTGTACAGTGTGCTTCTTTTGGAGGACAGCAATTATCACAGGAACTACTGAAAGGGGAACAGCTGTGATATGAATGTCTCCCCCCATCCCTCAAGACTACCCCTCTCTGACTCCTTAGTGGAAGTTTAAATATATACATATTTGTACACCTACCAAAAGGGTTTATTCGCTGTCGCATCAATTTATTTTATCTGTGCAGTGGGACCTCAGTCTTTGCCTTGCATCCCAAGGAGAAAATGCTCTGTTTTCCAAAAACTAAGGGAAGAAATCCAAAATATTTTAAAGGTACAAGTATTATAAAATTACTTTAGGTTGCCTGGATCTTGTACTTCCAGAATTTCTGGCCAGTTTAGCTGGAATTCCTTTTCTAGTAAATATAGATGAAAAGCCAGGCATAAAGTGCATTCAGCAAACATAACATACTATTTAATGAGGGAAAACCGTACCACAAGCTGCATTAAAGTCTATCTGTGCTAAGATGCAAAATTGTAGCCTTTACGCAGATATGAAATTCAACCATTTGATGCAGTTGGAATTGCAAGTTGAGAGCCATAAGTGATGTATCATTATTGCATCTCTGATCAGGTTTGCTTTGCAACATTAATAGACTTCTAACAGTCATTCCCAGATAGTAACAATTTCACATTAGAGGAATGCCATTATCAAAATAAAAAGTCTATTTTGTGCCTGAATGCAAAGATCAATGTGGAGTCAACTAGAGTAGTATTGGAAAAATGTGATTTCCTAGAATCCTGAAAAACTACGTTGCTTTTCCATTTGTCTGAGCATGTGTCCTAATGGTGTCTTACTACTTGCTCTACTTGCAAAACAAATGCATTGTAATAAATATTCCAAACTTCTTCTGTACGAGAAATACTAGGATTAGGTTGATTTCTGTCCACTACCGTTGCATGGATTGCTTCATAAAATTAAATGGGGCAACAGAAATGATAAGCGGCTATTTTGAGCAGAGAAAGCAAAACCGCAGTATTTTATGCAGGAAAATTGGTTGTCTCGTTTTACAGAAACTGCTAGCATGTAAGCAGTGTAATAAGATTATTTACAATGTCATGCGAATGACGAATGGTTTATATTGATAACACAAGAATATGGGATGGAGTGGAGGAAGTCATTGACTGACTGTTAAGATTTCCCTTATGAAGTGGAGATTTTATGCGTCTCTCATAATTACCTAGTTAAAGTTTTGTTTTTGTGGTTCGCATGTTCCCTTAGACTGAGCTTGTATATTATTTGCTCTGTCATTCTTTGCTACACTCCTTCAATGCACAGCCTTACAGAATCTGATTGCCCTTTAAACAGCGATCACAATAATAACAAAAGCAATTGTAGCTTGATGAGCATTTGTCTAGTGTGGTTTTTTTTTTTTTTTTTTTTTTTTTAAATAATCTTCATAGTGGAAAATTTTATTGTTCATATTGTAATGAAGGAAACTTGCCAATTGTGCGATGAGGAAAGAGTGATGTTGTTGTGCCCACTTACAAGATACCAGAGACACTTTTTTTGCCAACTGCAAATTACAAGATAAGTGCTCCAAGACTTTTAAAAGGGTTCATTAATTGCATTGCATTTACAAATGTAAGCAATTCAGTGTAGACAGCCTATTATTTCTAGAGCACTCAGACAGCATGAGTTTAACACCGTGCTGGTTTTAGCTGTATTGTGTATCTGAGCCGAGATGTCAGACCTGCAGGCTTTCCGCTCCTATTGACCTGCAGTGACCTGCTACACACACCTGCTGTCTGTATGAGTATACTGGGACTTGTAGTTTAGTAACTACAGGGTGCATGACAGTTTTTATGTTCCTGCAATGAAGGTTTTTTTTTTTTTTAAACTTGTCCAATGGTACGTCTGTCAGAGTGTTTGTTTAATGTTGTTTTTTGTTTGGAATAGAGGCACCTGTACTGTGAACACTTTACACATAACATGTAACAAAAGTGAAAGAGCTTTGTAGAGCATATGTGCATTACACTATTTTGTTTTATATATAAACATTAATTGATTAAATGTAGGTTGATGACCTTTCCCACATGACTGAAAGCACCACTAAAAATGATCCGTGACATTGTCCTCTTAAAACACAACATTTCTTGCTTGGAAAAAGTCTTTTTTTTTTTTTTTTCTTTTATGAAAGCATTCCTCAAAGTCCTGGAGACTAGCTGCTCTAGTAGGGAAGACTCAAAGCACATTTTTACCATGTAAAACATAGCAACATCTATGAATGGCACCCTACCCACTGAATTTTAAGAAAGCCACACAAACTCTCACTAGTTAGTATAGGGGGTGTTTTCACAGAGTTGATCATGTTTTAATTGGTAAAATTGAATAAGGTCCCTTTCCTTCTAGAGAGGCTAAATTCTTTAGACTATTTTTCTGTTTGCAGATTCATTACATTTCACAAATACAAGATGTATATATTTTCAAGTTAAATGTATACTATTCAGAGTTTTTCTATTTTGTTAACCGTCAGGTGAAAGCCATGCAATGTTAATTTAAAAAACAAAAAAAACCTTTAATACTGTGGGGCTTACCTGAATGCAGCCCAAGGTTCTAGTTAAACACTGAAACAAAGGACTTGGGCATCACTGGATCAGTGGTTTTAGGACCATCTCCCTTGTGTGTCCTGGCATAGCTCACATGTGTGTGAGTAATGCTATCTTAGCATCTTGGCTTTTTCTGGAACTCTGAATTTTAGCAATAGCAAAGTCAAATAAAAGGACTTTGGATGCCACCAGGTAAGGCTCACATCAGTTTTTTTTAACTAACCATTAAAGGAGACATTTTATTAACCCTTTAAAGTGCACCTGTCACCTCAAAGACAGTAATCCTAGTTTAGATTGTACTACAGAAATAATTGTTTTTGTAATATATAAGTATTTTTAAAAATGTACCTCTGAGCAGCTTTTCTCTCTGCCATCTCCCTATCAGCCTGACGCAAGTTGGGGGTGGGTGGGGCTTAATGATTGACAAAGCAGCTCCTCCAATCAGATCCCTGCTAGACTGTGTTTTAAGAGATCTGATTGGAGGAGCTATAATGTCAATCATTAAGCCCCGCCCACCTAACTCATGTCGGGCTGATAGGGAGTAGGCAGAGAGGAAAGCTGCTCAAAGGTACATTTTTAAAAATACTTA
Organism: Pipa carvalhoi; assembly: GCA_021901965.1. Lineage (NCBI taxonomy): Eukaryota > Metazoa > Chordata > Amphibia > Anura > Pipidae > Pipa > Pipa carvalhoi. Next base: position 8,400 of record JAKJJM010069942.1, read on the forward strand.
TATATTACAAAAACGTTTATTTCTGCAGTACAATCTAAATTAGGATTACTGTCTTTGAGGTGACAGGTGCATTTTAATCTCTGATTGTTCAAAAACATCCAAAGAGAGGCCAATTGGCCCAAAAAATAACCTCCAATACAGCTACCGGTTTAAAAAGTTTAATTATGTAATTTTAAAAAATGCAGGATCTCCAAATTTAAAAATATGGCCCACATGGGTGCAAACCAATCAACTCTTTGAAAGTTGAATAGTTGTAGATCCTTGATTCAAATTGATATATATTTCCATACTACCAGTAGGAATTTTATATGTATTTCTTGCAGTGCATTGAATATCGTATGATGCTGGACCTTTGCTCAGCTATTATCCCTTATTTCCATGTAAAGTCAAGGTGAGACAAAAGCTATTCTGAACTTAACCTTGAATTTTACTTTGTATATAACCATTCTAGAACTATACCATCTGAGCCAATTTAACTACAATCATTTACATTGCTTTTGCTAGATTGCTTCACACAGCTATGGGTTTTATGAATTTGGAAACCTGAGGTACCAATCATTCTTACAAGATAATCTATTCCACTAATAGGGGCACACTTGTATTTATCTCAGTGAAGCATGTAAATAGTTTTATGTGAAAAAGCAAATGTTCTTAAACAACTGTAGTTGATCACAATTTTTAGGGCATCATGCTGAAGTTTGCTTGAAACTAATCTTAAAAAAATATAGAAAAACAAACGTCTCAGATTATCCAAGTTTATTAATTAAATCCCATTTTTCTGTTTTAAGAGTCATTCTTGTAAGCAAATTTTTGGATGTTCTAAGTTCTGATTTTCAGACAGATATGTTTATCTAAAGCGTGTTGCCTGTATGTTTAAAATGTAGAAATAATCTAATTGGATTTTCATTCAAGTATAGGTGAAACAAACTTTACAGACTCTTCATGCTTTGCAGTTAAACACCTTAAAAAGTACTTATTCAGTTTTTAATTTTCACTGAAATTGAAAATGGAAAGGTTGAGTTGGGAGTGTTGCACTTGAAGAGATGATGTAATGGAATTGCTTGGTCTGATGAACCTTTATATAAAACTATTCTGCATCCTTATAATGGGTTGGGCTTTGAGATGTACAATTGTGATTACTGTGAATAACTGGCATGTACATTTTAGTTTTGCTTGTTTTCAGTGGGGGGTATTTTTGTGATGACCTGAAATCTATTTTCATTAAATTTAACAAAAGTAACTTTTGTGAGGGTGGTGGTTTTTGTGACCCAGCTTTTTATTACAAATCAGCTTTGGGATGGGACCACTATAAAGAAGTAGAGACTTTAACCATCATTGCTACAAACTGTTCATTATGTAAAATGACATGTTTCTGGCTTACTGCCCTTTTATCAAGCCTAAAACAGGCTGTGTTTCATTGGGAACACCCAATAAAGGATAGCTTGTAACATTGCTGTTTGGACACAAAGTTGTCCTTATTTTATCAACCAAATACTATGAGCTGGCATGGGTCTTTCATAAGATAGTATATTGATCATAGACTTTGAGTCCTATGTTGTACGTAACAGATTTAGGGTGTTAAAGCTACACTAGATAAAATTCTACAAGGATTGAAACGTGTATAAAACGTTTATGTAGCTATGCTACTGTTTTTTGCATGTCCTTCACTTTTCTTTGAATGTTAAGGTAAGATAGCATCTCAACCAATCGAGATTACTAGAAAAGGCAAGAATTAGAACATGATTTGTATAGATGTGTTGCCCTAGACATACATGTTATGAAATATGAATATGAAATAAAATACTTTTGTGTTTTTATGCTCAATGATGTCCTGTCACTTTTTTTTTTTTTTTTTT
>JAKJJM010069956.1:0-10036 GCA_021901965.1 Pipa carvalhoi
CACCTGGCGTATAAGACGACCCCCGACTTTTGAGAAGATTTTTTGGGGTTAAAAAGTAGTCTTATACGCCAGAAAATACAGTAATTGTAAATGAGAAATTTTTCTTTTTCCAGATTTCTGAATTGGTCGGACCTGTAAATATTGTGTGTGGGGGTTGTGTGTTTTTTTTTTTTGTTTTTTTTTTTTTTTAATCTGTACCCTTCCTTTCATTTTAAGGGCTTATCAATGCGGCAAATAAGATTCAGGTTTGATGGACAGCCAATCAATGAAACGGACACTCCTGCACAGGTATGGGAATTCAACTGTTTTGGAGTAATGCGATGTTTGTCAGATTTATGGTGTCTAATATTCCCTAAACCTTTACCCACTAATATTTTTATTAATGTATAAACTATTCTTTCACATATGAAACAAAGATTATTAAACGTGTAATGGCACTTAAACACACACTGTTAAAGTAGGAGGTACTTTGTATTAGTAACATGGTGCCTGTTCCTTTTCTGGTAAAATTTAATGCAGCGAAACACAATCACAACTTAATTTTCTAGTGTTGCTCTAGAAATCCCTTAAGACATTATTAGGGGAATTTATAAACAGGAAACTGTTTGAGGTCAGGTAACACATCAAGCAATCAAAGATAAGATTTCATTCTTCTATCTTCCATATGCTATTGAGTTTTTAAATGCTTGTTGATTGAAATGGGTTATTAAACCTCAGTAAATTATTGCCCCTTTGTATTCCCAAGTATCTTCTCCAAAGGAAACAATTTTCTCATGGATGGTTTATGCCACTTTTAAATTTGATCTCACTATATATCTTAAATGATGAAATTTATTTAAGACAGTACGAAGATAGTCTAAAGCCTAGTTTCTCAACCAGTGGGTAAGTGTACCGCAGACGGGCATAAATTTGTCAGTAAGGGGGTACACAGGAGTAGTAAATAACACAAAATATAACCTTTTTACTTATAAATTTTTTTTTTTTTTTTTTTTTTTTTTTTTTTTAATTATCACACAGTTGGAGATGGAAGATGAAGATACTATTGATGTGTTCCAACAGCAGACAGGTGGCGTGTGCTAAGCAAACTCTGGTTTGGCAGGAGCTAAATTTCCCTCCACACACCTCATTTCTTGCCTATGCCCCTTGGAATTGCTACTAAATAGTAACATGGAATGAACATGCTGATCAAACACAGACTCTCCCAGGGATGATGATCAAACTGAAATGCAGGGTTTATTTTTCCAGCTGAATGTGCCAGAAGTTGTAAAGAGGGCCAATATTAAGTATTGTCTTTCTCTGCTGAAAGTTTTCTGGCTTTTTTTTTTTTTTTTTTCTTGCAGTGCTGTTTACTACAGTTCTGTTTAGTTTCCTTCTATCTCTTCAGATGTAAATAATTGGTTTCTTTTGCTTCAGTAAGATGAGCCAGCTCTGTACTAGAGTGAATTGTCCTGCCATAGCAAAGATTGACATTTTCTCCCACACAGGCAATATTGGGATATGTAAAATTGGGGGGGTTTATGGACAAAAACAGGGAGGGGGTGTGATTTTATTTGATATCATTTTTTTATGTTTTTTTTTTTTTTTCCAGTTAAACATTAGTCATAGGATCCGTGGGTTTTGTGAAAAGACTTGAATGTCCAATCTTTAAATTTGAAAGGCCATTTTTAAAAGGGTTCAATTGAAGGTTTGTTGGCAGCTAAGCTAGAAGTCATAGCTAATAAGATATGGAGATTAAAGCAAGTCTGCTTTATTTTGCAGGTTCAACGGATTTTTTCCATTTTTGTCATGTGATATGTTTTGAAAGGCCATATTACTGGATACATTTCTGCCAACTTAATAGAGGCCGCTGTCCCTTATTCTAGACAAATCAATACAGTCTAATTTAATGCAGAAATTGAAGTCCATAAGGTGATCATGCTCTGCAATATTCCATAATTCTGTAACTTTCCACAGGGACACACTTTATAATTAAGCTGTTTCTAAATTGACTTTTGTAGAGAACATATAAATATTGGGAATGTGAGGAGTCTGAGCTGCAGCCTAGTTGCCCATAACCCAAAGCAGATTGGGTTTAAAGATCTCCATGATCCTTTTTGGGTTGTTGCTTGTATATCCAAACATGTTAATCATGAGTCTTCAATAGCAAAAATATAGAAGATTAGTTTTATTTAAAAACATACAAAAAACGGTGTTTTTTGCTTCTTGTTTATGCTAGTTTTAAATTACCAAGATTTAAATTCCAGGCAAGTTATTTCAATAAAACACATACCCCTCCCGCAGCCAATAGAAATTTTGATTTGTAATGCAGTTGTTTGTAGTGTGGTCCCTGGTTTCTTTTAACTCTTGTACTTTCTGGATAAATGTTATTTCAACAACAAAATAAAGAAAACTCAGAATTTCTGTTTACTTATGCAGTACACTTGCACAGTGTGTGACTATAGTTTTATAATATCAGAGTAGGTGAGTCCTGGAGGCAAAGGTGCCCTTCTTAGTGTTTATTGTACCATTTTGGCCAAGAGAAATATGTGCATGCAAGGTATTAGTAATCATTTTAAATATAGTAAACCTAGTTTGGTATCTTATGTGTATTGCTGCTACACTTCCATAAAAACATGAGCAGTTCAAAATGCAGTAACAACATTAAAGTAAAACAACTCTTGTACGGGCTTTGCTTTACCCTATAAGGTACAAACATTTGTTTTAATTAATGTTCAACCTAGATAACATGTTTAGGATAATCTAGTTCCGTGCATAAGAGAAGAAATTTGTGTAATTGATTATAGGCCAAAAACATTTTATTTTTTTTTTCCAATGTATAACAGCAGTGACAAAGTGTATAAGAAAATTGAAATGTAGAACTTTTTGGTAGATATTTTAAGTCACTATTACAAATTATTTAGTAGCTTTCATGAAATGAACCATTTTTTTTTTTATTTTTGTACAAAAGACAACTGTTTCCATTCTTAAATATGCCCTAACCACATACACAGATGTCATCTACAAGACTTACAATGAAGGTGGCTCTTAGAAATTATACTGCATGGCCTCTAAACCTAGCTTGTCAATTATTAGAACAGTGAGAGAAGCAGCAATTTCCTGAAGCAGCTGATGCTGACTTCATCCAGCCTCATTTATGTTTTTAATATCATCTTTGGATCTCCTGAGCTTAATCATTAGAAATATGGCACAATGAAACCGCCAAGGAATCCTGCCGTTGACACTGCATGTGCCACAATTTAGTGTAATCACTGTCAAGAAAGCAATTCAGTTATTTTGGATGTGTCCCAAAATACTGTGCATCAATGCAGAGCCCACTGGTTGGTCTTCGACCATCTAGTTTGTTCTTCTACTGGTGGGGATTCTCCCTTGAAACAGTTGAAGACAGGAAAGACCAATTAAATGCGTTTTACAATGCAAATACACAAAACATTCAGGATAACAAACTTTGACAGAAGACACTGAATTGTGGTGTGTTCTAGATAAATCCTTTGCTGTAAGTGGACTGAAGCTTGATGTAATATATCATAATGCATAATCTTTATTTACTCTGATAAAATTACAAGTTGCTCATCTTCAAATCTATGGAAATATCCCATTCAGCGTACATGGACAGGAATCACACACTATTTTATTGGCTTCTGCATCCTTTTCTCTGTTATGTATTTTGGTAGAGCAAATTTGTAAAATTTTTGTGTAATGTACTTTCTGACAATATATTGCATTTGTTTTAGGAGGGTCGGTTTGTATTGGTGAAATATTAATTCATCAGTGACACCCTGGATATACTGTGTAAATGGTTGAGCAAAATAGACTTTGTTACACAAAGCACAACTGCATAACATGAAATAACAGCAATTTGGCATCTTGCATGTCAGGGAGGGGTGTTGGTAAATGCATTGGGATCAAATATGGCCAAAAGTATGCAGACACCACCCCTCCTCCTTATCTGTTTTTTTTTTTTTTCATGTGTTTCAGCAGTGCCCTTTGCAATCACGCTTAAAGTGCACCTGTCAGCTTGTCCCGATTTGAAGCTGTGTTAGCTGCCATCTTGTGCCCAACCTGCCAATAAACCACTCTGACACGCCCCCTAAGGTGTGTCAGACATGCTTGTGCGTATTGCGGGAGGAAGGCTGGTAGGAGGCGCTTACTTGTCAATCAAGTAATCCACGCCTCCTCCTACAGCCGTTGTATCCGACAAACCTGTAGTGTCGACAATGTTGTTTCAAGCTGACAGGTGCACTTTAAACTCAAGAACACAGCCATGCAATCTCCATTGACAAACATTGGAAATAGTGCTAGTTGCACTGAAGAGCTTAGTTACTTTAACTTGCCACTGTTATAAAATGCTTTCTTTGAATGTATTCAGGTCAAGTATAGGAATTATATATTTGTCACCACATTTGTATAAAGGTAGCTACATTTCTACCTCTAGATATGTATGTTTAGTTTCTTTTGGGAGTAAGAGATGGGTCTGTGAGAGGTCCACTTTAAACAAGAGGATTGTCAAGGTTTGCCTTTAGGAACCATTCAAATGTGTGCAGTAGTCATACCAGTTCTTCTAGGGATTCAGAATTACTTGCCAGGTATGTAAATGTATTTGCTTATAATTGCATATTAAAGAAAAGGTAAGAAAACCAAAGCACTGTAGTGAAATAGGAAAAGCCAAATTTAGAGGACAGGCAGACATAAAGTCAAAGCCTCAAACTGAATTATCAAATGGCAGTCATAATAGCTGAAGGAAATTGTCAAGAAAGCATTCTGAAAGTCAAATTGTCACTGGAATTTCTGCTGCCAATATGACCATAATCCTATACCCACTGTGGCATAATTAGACTTTGCTGTGCAAAATGCATAAGATTAAAAACTTCAGCTAAGGATGCTGGCATGGCCAGAGCTGTCTACAAAGCAAGATTTATAGTTCAAGGTCAGACTAGAATGTTACTTAAAGCTCAAGATGGGGAGGAGCAGCTGAATATTCATAGCCACAAATTGATTCTAAACAACTGCAATCCCCAGCATACTGTGGCAGTTTAACTGTGCAAGGGCAAAGGTCCCTGGAAACAATCACCACCTACTTCATGATCCTACTGTAATTACTGGATATTGACCTTGGGTATGAGAATTCCTAATGGGTTGAACTGTAAATGGGATTTATATTGTTACATATGAGATTCATTAGTTGTTACTTACCCTTTTACCTCTTAGACCAGATTCACACTGGCATATTGTGCGCATTGTTTGTTTGTTTTGTGTTTTTTAATAAACGTCGCAAAAAAAAAGCCTGAAAATACGCAGTTGCAAAAAAAACATTGAAAGTAATGACTATAGGACGTACAATGTCACTAGCATTTCAGAGAGGAATATGCGCTGGGACACTACATGTTGCGTTTTTTTCAAATGTATAGAACGTAATGCGAAAATGCGACAGGATTAGCAATAGGAATTGAACAATAGCAGTCACATGAGGGAAAAGTAGGTGCTTTTTTTTTTGTAAAACGCGTTGCAAAGATACTCCAGTGTTAATGCAAAGCTTTATTTATTTTTTTCAATGTGTTTTTTAAAAAAAAAAAAAAAAGAAAAACAATGCACAAAACATGCCAGTGTGAACCTTGCCTTATGCTTTTAAATGGGATTGTGGATTTTTATGATTAAGGGACTGTTACCCTGAAATGCATTAGGTATATTCTGCTGACCCCTCTGTGTCTTACATCATTTATGCATTTTTAGCTGATAATCTACTTTTTTAAGGAGGGCAGCCTAACTATGTTTCTTGTATTATATTTGTTTCTATGAGTACGAGTCCTTGTTTGCTCAGTACCTGGACACTGTTTTGTGATGTTCAGCTAAGGGTGCTTCTTGCCTAGGAAGATCCACACACTGGCTATCAAGCCCTTTCTGTGTTTGTTGAGAATGGCTCACAGGGCTGATGCGGAGAGAAATGGATGTTAGGGTCCTGCTGTTAGCTTATGCCAACAGTGTTCTCTGCGTGGGCCAGGACCTGCTTGATCTTGAGGTTAATTCAGGAAGAACTGGTCCAAGTGCTTGGGGACTTCTATAACATCTCATAGGAGGGCATCATTGTCAAATATTTGAGTCTTATTTGTTCTCTGGAGTTTGTCAATGTTAAAGCACTTCAGAAAAACATCCTCACTTTTCTGGGACTGTGGACTTATTGGGTGATCAGTCAGTTGGTCACCTCCCAGCTCTGGTAATAACTGATGTACCTCAGCCCAACCCTGGAATTCATCACCAATATGTAGAGCAGTGGGTCGTGACTCCTTTAAAAGGGGTCGCCTATGACTATTGGAACATGCTGCCCATCTATCTGTCTACAGGTGGTCCACCCACATACGGTTATGTTTGGAGCAATGATGTCATTTTGGGGGGGTTGCGGCTAAAGGTAGGTTGAGAACCGCTGATCTAGAGGAAATTGCTAGACTTCCTCTGGATGGGAAAGCATTGGGTCTCTGGGTTTGTTCTCCACTTTGGAAATGGTGTGGATGGAGTCATGTGCATATGCTACTAATGCACATCTTCTATGGACATACCTCTTTGCAGACCCTCCTGCGCAGTAGTGCACGCTGGTGTCCAGTTTTCAGGTGCGCAACATGGGAAAAAAAAAAGAATTCTTAGTTGTCAACATATTGGCAAGAAACTCTCAGGGCTGGTGCATATTCTCTGTGTCTAGGTTTGGAAACAGAGCAGCAAAAACCTGAATAAGCTCCTGCTCTATTGGAGCATTGGCCAAAATATGGTGTGTGTTTAATACCCACTAACTGGCTGCCAGCAGCTTTCATCTTCACTCACTTTACACTGTTCATGATACACCTGATAGAAAGGAGGCTACACAGGGCCCCACTAAAGAAGTGAGTCATCTATCAATAGACCTAATGGCAACACTTTTTAATGCTTTCAAAGCCTAAGTACAGCTCAAGCAAATGCAGCCTTCTGCAGTAATCTGAATCCAGAATTTTTTCCCCTGGTTTATTTGGTCTTTGTATTCATTTTCTTTAGAAATGTATTCAACATTTTATTCGTTTGTTAGTATTCAAAGAGCCAGGCACTTAGTAATTGGTCTTCAACAATGCTATGTTCTCAGGTAAAGGGATTTATGCCTGAGAAATAAATAACTCTCCAGATATCCAATTGTTTATCATCTGCTTATTTAACCAAATGTTTGTTGACTAGGTGTCAGCATCTTTAGATATTAATTTACAGCTGATGCTTCCCCTCTTTTCACACAGTCTAGTGCATTGGTAGTTTCAAAATAAAATAGGCCTGTCTAGATTTTGGAAATAGTATTTTATTTTTTACTGGATAATTTACAGAGAAAGAAAAAAAAAAAAAAGTACAAATTCAAGCATATTGGTATACAAGCTAGTTTTTATTATAAAAGAAAGCCCTTTCTGTTACAACTGACAATTAAGCTATTCTATTTAAACACAGTTATACTGTTTAGTTGTACTGTCATATGATTTTTCACAATGGTACATATAAAAATTTATATTTCCAGAAAACAAGAAAGGCACAAATAAGGCTATTATGGCACTAGTATACAGGCACTGTATCTCTTGGGTCCCGTGGTAAAAATATGATTATTTGTATTTAGAATGGTTAGATACTTTGTACCAAACTTCCAGTAATGTTTTGTATTGTAAAGCAATACATCATGCACATTTACAAAAGGCATAGCTGGTTTCTTTGAGTGTTTTAAAATAAATCAAATGTATTAACCTTCAGCTTTGGTAATGAAAATCAAAGCCAGTGTGCTATCATGAAGTATGTGCTAAAGCATACTAGCAGGTATATTTTTGTCAAGCAAGATCCATAAATTGGGCAACTGCCTTAGCATGTCACTTTGCCTGCCATGAGGGAATGCAGCAGAAACCTTTAATTCACATTTTATTAATGGCAACTGAATCTCATTAAGGCAAATATATTAAGTCAACAAGACACTTGATGTTTCTTTGGCAAACAAATGCAGGCTTCCACATATAACAGGCTCTTGAATTAAACAAAAAATCCTTCCATTTCATATGATTTTTAAGGTGCTAATGAGACACTTTTGAAAGCTATGTTCAAAATATGAGAACAGAAGTAATTTAAAAAGTTAAAAAAAAATGCTGCAGCTTATGGTGCCAAAATGCTTAGTTAAAATAATAGTGGAGTCAGAAAGACTGAGTCATATATTTACATAGAGATAAGTTAAGTATAGGCGATACCTTTTGTTGGCTAACTGAATAAATGGTAAATGTAAGCTTTTGAGACTACGTAGGTCTCTTCTTCAGGCATGGTATGAAACATGTTCCATACCATGACTGAAGAGACTAAGTAGTGTGGAAAGCTTGTATTTACCATCTATTCAGTTACCAATAAAAGGTATTACCCATAATCCACTTGTCTCTACTTAGGTCTATGGCTAACACGGTGCAACACTCTACTGCTTCATATATATTTACACTTGCTCTATAACTCATTTCACATTATTCTTCCATTATTTGGGCTCATATAGACTGAGGGTTTTCTTTGAAAAGACTTAAGCCAGTGGAGTTCCCAGTGAACATGTCAAATGGACTATATTAAAGTCGGCACTGTGACAAATCAGTTAGAACTGTGATGCTTATAGAGAGTACATAAACTAGTACCATGACACTCAAGCACCATTCTAAACATGGACACCTGCATCCAGGTAGATAGATCTCTCACCTACTGTTCCTATATGCAGTTCCAGATTGGTCATAAGTTAAAAGCATCAGAGCCATACAGACAAGTCTGATATATACAGAAGTCTTCCCTACAAGCTTTATTCCAACAAACTTTGCATTTATATTTGAAATGCTACCTGCAGTCCTTTAAAATAGAATAACTTACAATCTAGATGTAATAGCTCTTTAAACATTTGAGAACTATATTTAGGCATACAAAGAGGAATTTACTGGTAGGAAAAAAAAACCCATAATAAGGCTGTAAATTAATCAAAGTGTAGCTATTTCTATGATTAGTCAAATATATGCTTGTTAATGTTACAAAAATGACAGTCAAACAAGAAGGAAAGAAATACAGTGTTATAGTGCAAGAGAAAAAAACACTACAAAATTAGGAAAAATTTTGTTGGATAATGTAAAATCACAGTGGAAGACTCAGTTATCGAAGGCATGAACAGAACCTTACTCACTAAAGAGTTATTTCTAAATCCTTTCAAAGAGTAGAAGATCTCGGTGAAACTGGTTAAATCAGTGCTCAGGAAAATAACGGAATGGCCTGATTAACCATATCAGTATACATTGTTGGCTTTAAACACTTCAAGCATTTCAATGTCAAGGACATTATTTTCATTTGTTCCTTCTGCTGAGAAATTGATTAGCGTTTTCAAGAGGTTAATTCTCAAATTTTGAATAAGGGTTGTCTTCTTTAAATAAACCTAGAAGAGAAAAAATAAAGTTGAATATTTGGCACTGCACACTACCTTAAAACAAAAATATCTGAATAAGGTTGTTGTACTTAAAAAATGTTTATTGTTGCAGAATAGGACCATCATCAAGATATGTGGTCTCTTGCAATCCTAAAAAAGGCACCCATTTTAAGCTCTGAAAAAATTGGATGTTTAATTTTTTTTTTTTTTTTTTTTTTAGTAGTAACAAGCAAATTTACAGGAGATGCTGAGTAACCATTCACAATATAGACCTTTCCTCCACTTTAGACTCACTGTATGTTAATGATGCCTAACCTCCAAAGTGATTTGTTTGTGTGTTTAAGGTTAATGCTACATTACAGTAGTGGTAAAATGCAAAAAACAGCTCTAAATTAATTTTAATTGAACCCTGAATGAATCACTGAAACGTTATGATACTGGTGCTTTTGTTCAGTTAAAACATTGTAATTTAGTAAATCAGAACTCACAAGCAAAAATGAACAGCCAAAGGTTCTAATATGGGACTTCAGTGGCGCACTAAATTAATAGCCAAAGGTTCTAATATGTGACTTCCATGGCGCACTAAATGAATAGCCATAGGTTCTAATATGTGACTTCCATGGC
>JAKJJM010069959.1:0-11203 GCA_021901965.1 Pipa carvalhoi
GGTGGCTTATTTTTTACGTACACTGTCTGCCTTTTTACCTCTGGGACTACTATTGGTTTTTTCTACTATTTCGTGATAATATCATTTGATAAGGCACTATTTTAATGCATTTGCGCTTCCTTCTTTTCAGATACATAATCATTACAGATATGTTTACATTGTAGATGGTAAGATTTACATGGTTCATACAACCTTCCAGGTGTGTCATTAACTTTTCCTTAAATATTTTATTTTGGTGATCCTGTCGGCCTCGGTAAATGTATGGATGTCCTCAAGGTGGCTGAGAGAAGATATACGTGTATACATATTTTATGTACTTGTTCTTCCCCTTTTTTTTAGTTTTTTTGTCCAAAAGGAAAGAGATTGCTGCCCAGTCCTTAAATTGGGTGAATGTGTTTTTCTTTCATATTTCACAGGTTGTCCAAAGATGCCGTTTCATTGTACTCTGCATTACCTGCTATATATTCTTGGTGATACTGGTAGTTCTCCTCTTTCTCCTTGTGAAAAAAGCAGAGGCTGTAAACAGGAGAATTACTACAGGGTTTCCTGCAGTCATTGGCGTACCTATAGAGTCCCAGCTGTGACCACTTCAAACCCTCAGAAGCTGCTGGGCCCCCTGGATCCCAGCAAGTGTTAGTTTTTCTGCATTGGCCTGAGGTGGTTTGTTACCCCGCTACCTGCAGTAGTGGATACAATTGGACCTATATTCCTGAGGAGGGCCCAATGGGTAGAAACAATTGTAATTAAAATCACATAATGAACAAAATCTCAATTATTACATGTCCAGCAGATAACCTCAAATACAGGGACTAAAGGACATCAATGAAAAAAATGACACAGAATAAAGAAAGGGGTTCAGTCCCGATTTCTGCAGCAGGACTCACTTGCTTCTACGGAAAATATGAAAATGCTGCTGATGTTTTCATCAGGTTCATCTATTTTTTTTTTTTATTTTTCACTTTGCGTTTTAACTTTGAGATGTTCTCTGGAGTTCAGGTTGGATCTGAACAATACAATGAAACATTTTGGCACAAAGATACAGATTACCAAAGCCCAAGTGGAGGAAAGGATGGCAAAGACCTCCATTGCTACAGTATACTTCCCCTTTGCACTAAGATAGGCTGGGATGAAGGACACCCAGACACTAAGGAAAGCCAACATACTGAATGTGATCAATTTGGCTTCATTAAAACTGTCAGGGAGTCGTCTAGCCAGAAACGCAACAATGAAACTAATGGCAGCTAATAAACCAAGATATCCCAACATGCACCAAAAAGCAATGATTGACCCTTCATTGCAAATAAGTAAAATGAATCCCGGTTTGGTGTTAGTGTCAATTTCAGAGAAGGGAGTAGAGAAGACCAGCCATGGTATACATAAAAATATATTAATACCGAGACACAACACGATAATACAATAGGACGTCCTTGGACCAGTCCACTTTCTTAATTTACTTCCTGGTTTGGTAGCATTAAAGGCAATGACCACAGTGATGGTTTTGGCCAGAACACATGAAATGCAAAGAGCAAAAACCATCCCAAATGCTACTTGGCGCAGTAGGCATTTTTCAAGTTGTGGGTATCCAATGAAACCTAAAGAACAAAGGAAACAGAGGAGCAGGGAAAGCAGGAGAAGACAGCTAAGGGAATAGTTATTGGCTCGGATTATTGGTGTTTCTCTGTAATGAATAAAAACTCCTAATATAATAAGTTGGTTCAGGGAAGAGAAGATGGAAATGATGGTCAAGCTGCAACCTAAAGGTTCTTCATAGGAAAGGAATTCTATTGTTCTTGGCAGGCATTGTGTATGCTGTAGATTGGGCCATGTGTCCCAGGAACATGATTGACACTCTACGGAATCTGAAGAATAAAAATTACTGTTGTTTCATAAGGTTTTTTTTTTAATTAATAATAAATACAACAATAACGATATTAATGATTATGTTTGAAGTTACCTGTTTGGTTTGAAATCTGTCCCTGGGGACAACGAGCACATTCATAGCAGCAAAGGGGTTTTTCTGGTACTGCAACCTTCCTAAATCCTGACGGACAATTTGGGCTGCATTTGGAAGCAGGTATCTATGTAAATCAAAATGGGATTATATGAACATTTAGGAAACTTAATAAAATGCTTTTGTTGTAAGTGATTTTTATAAATTCCCCTTATGCAATATGGCGCAAAGTAGGAAATAAAACCTGATTGCTCTGAATGGCAATAGACTTTAGATCATTAAAAAAACAAACCTATCACATAATAACAAACAGATGAAATTAGAGCATGAAATTAAAAGGATTGGATTGAGGACTTACAATGATTATTAATTGCTTGAATCCACCCTAAAATCTATTGATCCATCATCTACCTTCTCTTTCATTTTCCTTATAACACAAGGCCATGGTTTGGACTTTATATGGGACCTCCCATCCTCTCGGGAATAACATTTGTAGCTCTGGTGCTAACCTGCAGATTGATACATAAGCAGAACTATATACTGTATTTACTTAATTGTACTGAAGTATAACTCAAAAAAGCAATATTTGCCCCTAAATTAACACTGCTTACCCTCAATATTTTTCTTGTGCTGGAGCAACACTCTGGGATACTTTTCCTCAAAAGTTTATCCCAATCATGAAGACTGGGGTAGATATTTGACATATCCAGAAATAAAATGGACTACCTTCATATCATATATTGCTTTTAAGCTTATCTTAGTCCCTGTACTATGTTTAGCAATACTAACTCTGTGCCTTTCCAGACAATAAGTATTGCACATAAGTCAGACACATATCAAATCAACTCTTCGCAACTTATTTACCTACTTCTTTGTTGTTCTTGAACCACACAATTTCTGATTGGTCCAGTTTCAGGATTTTCCCATCAGGATCATTCAAGTTATAAGTTCCAACTGTAACCTGCTCCAGTGTGCCCTGGGCATTCACTTGCCAATTCACTATGTCATACAGGGCTGGAGGGTTCCCTTTTGCATTGAAAAAAATGTGGGTCCCATATTTGGTTTTGAAATTTACATTTTTAAGATGCTGAAGAAGCTGTGAAATTGAAAGTCATGTTGTGAATCAAATGAATTGCACTAGGAGGTATATATTTTTAAAAGTGACTATTAAATGGTGGTATCTTACATGCAAAGGTTGAAATGATGCAAAACTGTTGCAGGCACCAGGTGTACAATGAAGTAAATCATGAAGAGCCCATGCTATTGCATATACAGAGCTGTATACATTGAGAGGTGCTCTATGAAATTCATTAAACATAACATCCTTTATTGTTTCATTTTCTAAACATCTATTGATTGTACTATTGCCATCAACTTTCTCCTGATTTAACCACTTACAAGAGAACATTTCTTCCCAGAACTCCTTTATAAATATATCACCAAAATCCTTAGCTGGGTTGAGATTCTTGAGGTACTTAGACAATTCTGGCATTTTCTCACCATGTATGGTAAAACCAACGGTTCCCTTCAATATCCCTTGGAATCGTTGATCAGAGAGTAGAGCAGAATTTGCCCAAGCTTCACTGGCTACCCAGATATTTCCATTCACATTTTGCTTCACCAGCTCTTCAAAAACTATGACTAAATCTGGATCAGGGGCAATCACCACCACAGCCTTTGCAGTCGACCCTTTAATGACCTGGGCAATGTAAGGAGCATTCCTATTGGGTTCTCCAGTTAAGATATTCTCAATAAAGGCCACACAAGCTCCAGATTCTATTATTATTTGTTTTACCATCTGAATTCCAAATTGACCATAGTCATCATTTGTGGCTAACAGACCAATCCAAGACCAACCAAAATAAGAAACCAATTCAGCTAGTCCTCTCATTTGAAATTCATCGCTGGGTATGGTACGAAAAAAGGCTGGGAATTGATCTCGATTGCTGAGAATGGGGTTGGTTGCAAAATAACTAATCTGTCAGGATGCAATCAAAAAAGAAATACATTTAATGTCTTATTTTGTAAGCAAACAATGTAAGGAGACATTTTTAAAACTGGAGTCTGAAATCCAGAAACCAGGATATAGCTTGTGATGAACCCCAAACCTTTAAATGTTTCAAATTTGACTGAATCATCATTCACTAAACTAAGGCCAATCCCTTATTGTAGTGTAACTATTGAAGGAACATTGTTTGATTGTTATGAAAGACTGTAGTCTAAATTGCAAATTGTGATTTTTTTTATGTATCCAGCAACATTTTCTATAGAGAGTTATGCACTCCATGGGTGGAATTTATTAAAGTCGGAAAGACCGCTATAGGTCTTTCCGCCTTGCTCGCGGGAGGTTATCTTCCTGTGAGAATCCCGATTTCCAGATTATGGAAATCGGTATTTTTCGATTTCCATAATCTGGAAATGGGTATTTGTAACGAAAAATTCCATAGCCATAATAAGTTATTGCTACGTTTCGGTGCAAATACCCGATTTCCAGATTGTGGAAATCGAAAAACACCGATTTCCATAATCTGGAAATAGGAACTGGGCAAATTAAGCCCGAAAAGACTCCAATCGAGTCTTTTCGGGCTTAATAAATTTTGCCCCATGAATCTGCAGAAAACAATAGTTTTAAATTTCTTGATAATTACATTTGAAATCAGTATTTTTTACCTGTGGGTATCGGTAAAGTCCAAAAATTTGAGCCATAAGAATAGATCGTGTGGACCCAGAGTCGCCAATTACACCAGCCAGAGGCGCTCCCTGTTGACAATCATAATTTGGAGTGATAGTCTGACCTCCTGACAATATCCAAAGAGTCCCTTGTGCTGCTTGTCTTAAGATAGCACATGTGTCCAAAATCTGGAAGCCCAATGTTATGTTGGGAAGGAGTTCTGCATCTGAGTTAATTTCCTCTATGGTAAATATGAACGCTTTCATACACTGGTAAAAATCACTTCCAAACCTAATAAAACAAAAAAAGGAGAATTGCCATTTGTAAAAGTAGTAAAGTTTTTTTGATCTGTTAACCCCAATGAAATGGAGGCAAATATAACAATATGGCCATGTTCATCTATGTATAAAAGCTGTTAGGGCGAAATTTACTAAAGTCAAAAATCAATTTTTTTTATTTTTTTGCCCCTTTTTTCGCCTAAAGATTGGGAAAAAAACAGGTGAAAAGGTTTAAAATTATGTTTTTTTATCCTCTTTTGGGAATTTTTTGCCCATTTTTTGCCCAAAAATCCAGCGAAAAGGTAAAAAATGTCCTTGCCCAAGTAATGCCAAAATTGTTTTGTGCATCGTCCCCATGAGATGCCACCACTGAGCCTGCATTTCCTCTTTTCCACTGACCTCTAGCTGTGACAAATACTCTCTTTTCAGATTGCCACGTTCCACATCATTCAAATTGACCAACTTTTTCTACATAGAAAGCATGGCTTTTGCAGCAAATGTATTAATACATTATTTCATGATTATATAACCCTACTTACTCTTCTGCATATTTATTTGTACTGTGACTAAGAATAGAAACCCAGAGCTTATGGAATTGTGGAGTGTGGGTGTGGGTGCTTACTACGAAGCAATAACATAAAATGACTTTTCTGAGTGATGTGAAACAGATTATTATTGCCTTCTACTTATTTTGAAAGACTAAAGCAAAGTAGTAATTTGTTAAATGTGATGCGATTGGACCAAGAATCCCAGTGCATCAGGGGAATTATACATTTTATGAGTTATGCAATTGCACCAAGTAGAAAGGACATTTATCAGCAGTTTACTTGTTGAGTCGGAAATAATGAATGTATATTGTTTTCTAATAAAGTCCAACTTCTCTCTATCTCTTATTCACTTTACATTTGAGGATACATTATCTCTTATATATTTTTGACACAGGAGAAGATGACATTGCAGAGTTCTATGGCCTGTACACATGAACTAAACCCATGAGTTTGTATTTATCTGTATGTCATCCTAAATGACTTGTGTAACATCTACAAGGCTCTATCTTAACAAATTGGTTACACTTTGTTATTTACCACTTTGAGGTCTTATTAACTTTGATAAAGGAGTAAATAAGCAATGCTACAGAGAAAGTTATGATTAGCACATTGGACATTTGTTGTTGTGTTCAAATAACAAAATGAGCCCTGTTGCACCTTTGTCAAATTTTGTATCATTATTACAGTATTCTGGGGTAATTTTCTGGTTGTGAGTTTAATGTCTGGAAGGAAAGTAAAGAATGAGTCTTCTCCAGACAGTAAGATTTCAGTCACAGTGAGGAAGGTAAAGCAGGTTGTGTGGAGAACCTGGGAACAATACAAATTATGTTAAACAGAACTATAAAGAGTAAGAAATATTGAGATTAGAAAAAGGTAATATTTTAGATGGTGTGAATAGGGGTTAAGTAGAGATTTAAAAAAAGTTAAAATAGAGGTTGACAATAAAAAGGAGATGGGAGAAACATTATGGGGATCTCTTAAGTGCCACAACAATCCTACTCCTTTGAGGGAGCACTGCTGTTTATTATGAAATTGCTATATTAAACAAAGGGACATTAAAATAAGTATGGTTTAATGGATCATTCTCTTAGACTATTAGGGATGTTGGTAGACTGTTTCCTCCCTTGCTCAATTGCTTTTTGGAGGGGCATTTTGGAATCCCCACCTTGGGTGCTGATGCGCCTTGTCCCAATCATGAGCATTGAAACTATGGATATTATGGTACAAAGAAGTAAATACACCAATCATGGACATTTTTACTGTTTCCTTGGAAACAGTAATGGAATGGAAAGCTTTCTTTTAGTTAGCAACACACAGTTTGCCTCTCTCTGTCAGTGTCTAGATGACTTCATCACTTACATCTGACACTGGAGTTCTGGAGGTTTGATAGTGAAATGGAGCTCACTGTAGACTCTGTCCAAATGAACTGGAAAGGCTCCTCCTATGATAATGTCTCCTGGACGGCTCATTGAGCCACTAAAACTTCCTAAAGGCAGGTTGCAACCTATTGTGTAATCCAAACAGGTGTAACCTTTTAAAGCGCACAAAGTCCATAGTGTAAGGAAGATAGTCCAGCTGATTCTTTGGAAAATCTGTATGTAGAGAAGCATTTCTTCCAAATTAAAAAGAGCAGCTGTGGTAGACAGGTACAAGATCACTTGCAATCACATACACTACGTAGGGTGTGCTATGATGGTTACATATATAAATATAATGTGAGCCCTCGAGACCAGAGACATTAATTATTCTAAATTAACATGTGCATTGTCATAGTTGTCCCTGAAGACTTGACTGCAAACTGTCATCGATGAAAAAAAATAATTACATTTCAAAAGACAAAACACACAACAGGATAGGAATCTAATGGTGAATTAGGTTTTATTTCAAATAATTCTAAATTCTAAGGCTAAATCCCCATATTTATAAGTAGCTATAGAGCAGCTATACTCAGAGATGACATAACATGGTCCTCTTCAAAACCCATAACATTACTCTCAAAACAAAGCAAAAGATCGATTTGGGTAGACAACCTTTTTATAACTTTAAGTCGTTTATTTGGCAGTTCATCTGTGAATTATTTGGTTTGTTTGTGAAACAGTGATTGTTTTATTATTGCCATGAAAAAGTTGTACACTAGTTCAAGAACAAGCAATCTCTGCTTGCTTTCTGATATTTTTTGATTGCTGCCTTTCCCGACCCCTGAACTGTAACCCAATTATAAAGAGTAGGAATTGATCCTTTTCAGGTTCCAATATCCCTACCAATATAGTATGCCCGGCACCCTTGTAGTTCAGTTTGCCTGTGGCACCATATGGAAATGTTTACTTGTTGCTTATGTCATGAGACATCTATCTGCTATAAACCCTGATATTTATTTTCAGTTTTGGAGCAATATGCATTTTTTTACCTCTCTGTGGACAACAAGTAGAAGGTTTCAGCTTGACTTCACCCTATTGAATCCTACTTAGAGATATTTATGTGCATAGTGATAGGATAGTTTTTTTTGTAATGACACTCCTGATAGATATGAGGTCAGTTTGAAGTAACTTATTGCTTTATCTAAGGAACTTCTTGTGTGCATTATATCTTCAGAGAATCTAAGGCCAGTGCTTCCATCCCTGTGCCAAATGTTGAAGTTATGCTTGTATAATACTATAGGTAGCCTACAACTTCCAATACCCCTGCACATTTTTAGAATGGCATTACAGTGCTTAAATTCTATGTTCCTTGTCCCATATACTCACTTTAAAGAGAGGGAACTCCTGCTTATTTATGTGGGGAACAGTTGTAATATCTACATATATGGGCACCAGGGATTCTTCAATTAAAAAGGGAAGGTTTAGTTAATAATATTTAACAATATGCAGTAAAGAAATAAATAGCAGCGCACTCACTCTACACTCTGTTCTCATACAAATAATACCAATTCAGCCCATTACGTCAGTTTTTCAAATTTATACTCTCACAGTAGGTACTTGCAAATTGGCAGAAATGGCATTGCCTCCCACAGGGTATTCAGAGAGAGTTCCCTACACCGCTTGCTGCAATCTTAACTGGAATATGGATATCTACTCATATCCCTGGAATCTATTATCTCTCACTTCTGGTGGCACCTTGGTCTGTTGTCTGCCTGGTCTCTCACTGGCATGATCTGCTGTACCCTCCACTGAAGCTATGATTTCACTAGCTAATCATAAGGCTCTGTTTCTTCACTTTTTCCATTGGGATCAGGCTTTTCAGGATTACAGTACCAGTTTAGGTCCTCCTGACTCTCCATGTGCTGCAGATCTGGGTCACTATTTCCTGGTACTGGGAAAAGACTAGCAGCCTGCTGATGTCATTTATTAAGGACAACCCTCTGAGTTGCTAGAGGATCCCTGGTGACATGGTGACTACCCACAATACACAGAACAGTAGAGGGGGAAAGGGATGTATCATTGATCTCCTTGATACTTGCTCTATGTTTCACCAGATTGTTCCAGCTCTTATTACCCTTCTATCTGTTTATGTAAGTCTCCCTCCCATTTATACTGTAAGCTTTATGGGGCAGGGACCTCCAACCTCTTGTGTCAACCACAAAGTGGCACTTAAAGTGAAGTATCCTTGTATTATTACACTTGTATTGTGTAATGCACTTTTTCCATGTCTGTATTATATTTGTATTGTTGAATTGTAAAGCACTGCATAAATTTGTGGTGCTTTATAAATAAAATTATACATACATGCTTATATACACCTTCAGAGTCAAGACAAGCCTAGGTGATGGGTAATATACCTTTCTGATAACCAGGTTGCCAATATAAAATAAAATAACAGAAGTATGATGACTGCATTAAACCTGTGGTCTATTATTAACCTAATACCTAGGCACTTCTGCATCCAAGAATCTTGTTTCAAGCCCCTGTCCTGGATCCATATTTTAGTAGAAGTGTAGTTCCTTCCCCAGCGTAATGATTTTCAGTTTGCCTGTATAGAAATAAACTTTAATGGCATCTCCTTAACTATGGACGACCTATCAAGACTTTTTAGAAGAATGCTTGAATTGGAGAATGACTCTCCAGTGGGTATGCAAGAGCATCTCCAGTGCAGCCTTAGAAAATAAATTGTATGTAGGTTGTAGACTGTAAATACTATAGTCCCTGTGTACTAGGGTATATTAGAAGATTGGTATTAATTACTTTGTAAATTACAGCACCAGCAATGCTTAGTTCCTCAAAGCAGGAATGCAACCAAGCATCAGGAAACTTAATCAGGAGGATGGAAGAAGGAGCTAAAGGTTTGGAGCTTGTCGCAAAAGTTTTATTCTATCTACAACATTTTTGGGGCTACACAGGCTCTTTATCAAGTGTGATAATATCAATTGTGCATGCCAATATAAAGTTTAAAGTCCGCCCATGAATTAGAGCGATCAAATGTAAGTCCAATGGGAGGAAAGAGGGGAGGAGAGAGGGCGTGTACAGGTTTGGCTTGTGTAAAGGCACAGTAAAGTCCACTTATGTAAGACATAGTGAAGTAAAGTAGGTTGAATCTAGATACTAAGCACCAAATAATGACAATATGTACTGAAACGATTTAAAAATTAAAGTTAAAAATTCCAAGGCAGATTGAACTCATTGTATCTATCTATAAATGTCCATTGTGCATAGATTCCTTTTAGCAATGCCAGTGTTGGCCTACCATCCTGGTAGTAACGAAGCATGTATACCACGTGGAGTAACCAAATAAGATTAGCAAATGCAGTAAACATTACATTATAAAGTAACAAAACAAATTAGTATCATGACTTATAATTTCTGCCGGTATTTACTTTATTTTAAGCTTAACTTTATCATACTACTCACAAATGCAAGTCTCAACAGCGATAAAGACTAGGCAGTGTAAGCGATCATCTAAAATGCAAAGGGAACAGCCAGGATTTTGATGCTTCAGGAAACTTGGCAGTGGTGGCTTTCTTATAGGGTATCGTTTTATTAAACATTGTAGCTATAAATGAGTAGAGGTTCTTCACCTTTACATGAAATGGAGTCCCTTCTGTCGTCCACTGCCTCTCTAAACCTGATTCTGTCTGACTTCTGTCCTAGCAGAGTTCTAACAGAATATCTGTCCTGTCGTTCCACTATTGTCCTTCTTCCCATTGGTGGATACTGATTAGATAAGCCTATTATGTGTATTTACATGACAACAGGGGGAAACAGTCTAGTCTAGTCTTGACCAGTAGGTTTGAAAAAAATTGGTTAAGGAAAAAATATATTTCAGTTTATGAAGACCAAGATATAAAGATTGTTTTTACATATTTTATAAGCACCCCTTGACCTCACTGAAAAAAGGATAAGAAGAAGGTGAGGAGATCCATGTTGTTATGAGCAAACAAATATGGGACATAATGTCTGAAGGCATCTGCACTCTTAGGAGGTTATTTATTAAAGGGCAAATTTGCCTACCATAATGACTTTGCATCTGTTTGAGTCGATACAATGAGGAAGATGTGAATTCACTTTTCCTTATTCATGAATCAGTGGCTAGATTTGTTGAACTGGCGGTTAGCGACAATCACAGTTGCATGCGTAGTGTGGCGTAGTCAGGCGGATAGAAGTAGGATGAGAAGTCATGCGGAGTGATGTGAATTCAACATGTGAAGGGCAGTGACATCAGTCTCACCATATCCCACTAACTGTATTCTGTGTATATTCTATTTCTATGTCACCTTGTCCCTAGTTCATGTTGTCATTTAGTCGCAGTCGCCATTGTCACTTTT